>PDUE01000506.1:0-24001 GCA_002909645.1 Monilinia polystroma | reverse complement strand
TTTATTAATTCTATTACATTAATTTCTTTCCCTTTTCTAAAAAGCATTTTTTCTTTTTATAATAAAAAGAAAAGAGCATTTATAAAAGTGTATATAAAGGCTCTAAAACACCGTGTGCAGAGCACACCTGAATATTGTTGATCAGTGCCTGCTATATATACTTCGAATATAAAACTGATGACTAAACCTGATCACGTGAAATCCATGCCTCACAGTATTTGGTACTTGATTGGTGATAAGCCAAGGCCAATTTCTTGAGAGATCAAAGATGAGTGTCCTTTGATTATATCTTATACTACTTACTATGATGGGAGATGACGATCGAGAGGTCTCGAGTTTACTGTTAGCACAATGGGGATTGTAGACTACTAACAATACTCATTGAGAAGGGGAGAAGGCTGAATGCTAATACACTACTCGAGTATATGAAAAGAAAGATACATTCATAGACGAAGAGAGACAACAAAAGAGGAGAAGGGGAGGAGAAGAAAGCAGGAGTTAAGAAGATAAAACAAGACACATCCATCAATCTGACTCAGAAAGGAACCATGCAACCTACCGGAACATCCTCCAGATGAAATGAAGTCGTATAACTAAACAGCAAATACCATCTCAAACATCCTAAACATCCCCCTCTCAATTCCCTCTGAACAGAAGGACTAGATGAGCCAGTTCGAATATTCTCAAACACCACCCACTCACCACAATTCAACATCAAATCCGCATCTTTCTATCTTTCCGCCTTTCCATCTTTCCATCTTTCGAACCCGAGCCGCCAAGAACCACACATAAACCCTAACCCTAAACACCTGTTAGTAACATCTAATAGAGGACTAATACTATGACTGATTCAAGCAAGTCTACCACAAGGATCATAATACTATACCCAATTCAAGCAAGCTTAGGTTACAATCTGCATATAAGCGAATACTTGAAATATCAAAAAGCTCTTCAATACTTCTATTAAAGGTCTTGAGCTAAATTTTTATTCATTTTTTGAGATTATACAATTGGATCATGATCCTCTGAATGGTCCGTTTGATGGATGGAGTAGAGGCCGTGTGACTTTTCTAGACCCTCACCCAAGCTAAAATTGGAAATTCTTCAGCGGATTTGAAATTTTCAAATGTGCTGAAGATATGGATTTCTATACTCATAGGTAGGCATGAAGTAGAAACTCTTAGATCCATTGTTTAAATGTATGATGTTGATCCAAAAATTGAACCTATTTTAAAGATTTCGGATAATTGGAACCTACCACTATAATGTCTTCAACACCATCTTCTTCGAAGCATTTGCCTCAATCAAACACCGTTACAAAGGGTGAACATTCATCTAAACCTGCCTTTTCACTCTATTCGAGGAATCAATCGCTACCTCCACCTCCACCTCCCCCATTCCTCTTTCTTTCTGCAGGCCAAAATGCCATTCCAACCGGATCAGTACAACCAGCTGATGATGCTATACTTGTGCCACTCCCATCTATCATGCAAGCACCAGAAAAGCGTGAAATTAATTGGTCTACACGTCCTGAATCGCATTCTGAACGACCCAATAATGTTACGTATAGCATGCCGCCCCCTTCGAACTACCTACCAGATTGTTTACCTACCCCTCAACCTAGGTCATCTACTAGCTCCGCCAATAGTGCTTCTGCCCCTAAAAAATACCATAAATGGACGGAAGAACGTCGAGTACCTATAGTGCTCCTACGAATAATGTACGAATATAGGCGCAGTTTCGCGATTCAAAAATCGGGAGTATAGTGGAATATGGTTAATAACCGATATAACCAGATAGAAAAAGCAAAGGTTATGGGGAACCAAAGTGGTGTTATAAAAGGGTGGTTAAAGACTAGGAAAGAGTATCGATTGGCCCACCCATCGGAAGAGAATCAACCCAAGTCGTCATATAACTCTGCCCTCGATATGTGGCAAGAAATACTTGATGACTACCAGGCCCAGGAGGATCGAAAAAAAGAGATTCAGGATCGGGCAATTGAAGAAGCTGGAGGGTCGTTAAATTGGAGGGAAAGCCTGACGAGCCCGCTCTCTAAAAGACGTAGAATTGAAACACAAGAAGAGGAGGGGTTGGAGGAGGAGCAGGAAGATTTCGTTCATCCTCAATCTCAAGAGAGCCCATCATCAGTTGTAACACCTGGTAGGAAATCCAAATCAAACCTTCAAGAAAGAGCATATGATGCTTTCGTTCGTATCGCTGAAAATACACAAAGAGGGGGTAGGCAGATGGGGGTCGACGAGAAGGTTGATCAACTTGAAAAAAGAATATTGGAACTTCAAGCAGACATCGATAAAAAGCATGATGAGATACAATCTAGTATGAAAATTATATTGGAGTACATCGCGAATGGTGGAAAAAATGACAGTTGAAAAAGAGGTAGAGAATATAATTCATAATATCAGTCACGGTGTTTGCCCCGAGTTTAGCGGCCGTTGCGGTTGAGTACTCTTTCCCTTCTACTGATCGTGTATCCTACACCTTCGCTATTATTCTTTACAATCTCTACCTGCAAATACAATTCAGTCCATATTTACCTGATATATCGTCACCACCATTTCCTCATTATCCTTTTGCCTGGCAGTTTGTAGGTATACAAAGTTGTAAGTGTATATACCTTGCTTTTCATCTTTTCCCTAAACAAGCCCTATCATATATATATGTTATTGATTTAGACCCTTTGTATAGTATATCATGGCAGCTCAACCTTCGGTTGGAAGTCAATTATCCCAGGCCTTTATCAAAGTTGCAGACGAAGGTACTAGGCTGGATGACATTCCCGTGTTCAACCAAGGCGCCACTATTCTACAAGAAATACAGCAAATACAGCGACAGATGCAACAGATGTATGAACAGATACATGGGCTGGATCAGACGATTGAGCAAGCATTTGATGGTTTAAAGAAGAGGAATTCAATTCTGCATGCTTGTTTCCTTTTATGCTCTTAGCTCTCATTTATTACTTACATGTACTAATTCGGCACCTTTTTCTATTAGGAATATCAATGCTATAGCTCGCAGTCAAAATTTAATGATCGGCTTTGCAGACAAAGAGCTTAGTACTTTGATAAACGCTCATTATACTGGCGAAAATATTCAAGGTTTCCCAGATACAACTGTTATGATTGATCATATGGGAAGTGCAGTTGTCAATAGAATACTTTTAGTCCTAGATCTTAACACAAATGGAAGTCTTGATGAGAGACGTACCGGAATGAGCGTTGCAACTGGGCTAGAGGTTAGCGATGTATAATGAATCGTTAGTGATCTTTTATAATACTAGGTGTATCAAAACTTTAATACAATTTGTAATTGTATTATGATTAGCATTAGTTAGTTGTAGTGTTGAAGTTGTATAAAACAGCGATTAAACCTTTTGAATCCAGCAGCCTTAACACCAAGAATTTGCTCTACAATAATCCTTGTTGATGTATTTTTCAATAATCTTCTATGGTAGGAGGATCAATCGCAAATCGATCTACATTCCAGTATGGCCCTTTACTCTTGAACGTATCTAACAATTAGTCGATAAGAGCGCCGTCGTGAAACACACTGTAAAAGGTTGATTCGTGTCAATCGGGCATCTAAAATGAAATCTGATTGGTCTACAGAAAAGCACTATGGATCCCTGACTATGATTCTAAGCTCTACTGACATTGAAAGCTGGATTGGGATCGGAAGGGGGGAAGGAAGGTGACGATTTGAATAAGTTCCTTATTGCTAGACTAATAAGCGCGTCAGGTAGGATCATTTGCAAGGTAGGGCTAAAGATGCCACACTCAAGCTCGTAAAATGAAATAAAATAAAATAAAAAATACAACAGAAGAATAAATCCCCCACACAACGCCCCATGATCAAAAAGCTCCTAGGTATCCCCACCCACCCATCGATCGCCTACCCAACTCAATCCGCTACTCGACTCTACTCACCCGGCATACCAGCCACGAAATTAGCATACACACTAGCGGGGTAATCCAACAAATTCTTGCTGCTATCCAACGTACGGAAAGCGTTCCTGGTCGTCGAAATAAGACTCTCAGTTCCATTTCGATCGGCGCTGCTCTCCCAGAAGAACGCACCCCGCAACCCATGATCCTTGATATAGGTCGTCTTGGTCTTAACACTATTCACGCTTTCATAAGTGATGAGTTCCTTGGTCGAGTTATCGAAACTGTACGTTGCGACAGCGTCGGCGAGATAGTATTCCGTTGCGCCGTCACGGGGAAGCACCTTGTAATCCCAGACGCCGTTTTCCCAGGATCCGCTTCCGATACCGGAATATGGTAAGCCCAAGCCGGTGGTGTTTTCGAAAGAGCGGCCGTAGAGAGGAAGGCCCATGACGAGCTTTGAAGGGCTGACGCCCTTGGAGATGTAGTCGGTGACGGCTTGGTTGGTGGAGTATTGGGTGCTGGCGGGGACGGAGGGGCTGGGGTACAAGTTTGCCATGTTGCCGGTGACGTTATCCCACGATCCGGCGTAATCGAAGGACATCAAGTGCCAGGTGTCGATATAAGGGTCCATTCCTGCCATGTCAAGGACGTTGTAGTTCTTGGGGCCGGCGGCAGTTGCAACGGTGAGGAGGAAATGGTATCCCGGGACATATTTGGCAGCATAGGCATCGAGTTCCTCGCGAATGGCTTTGAGGAGTAACACAAAATTGGCGGCTTCGACGGCGTTGGCTGGGTACTCCCAATCGATGTCCAGACCATCAAATCCGAGGTCTGCGAGAAGTTTCACCGATGTGGAGGCAAATTGGGCACGAGTTGAGTCTGTACTGGCGGCGCCAGCGAAGTTGGTTGAGTAGGTCCAACCTCCGATACTGAGAAGAGTCTTCAAGTGACGGTTGTGTTTCTTGAGCAAGTAAAGTTGCTTGAGGCAACCATAGGCATTATTCCCGGTTTCGTTCCAGGAGTCAGTGGAGTAATGTTTCTCGATATCGGCATTTGGATCGGAAAGGTAGCTGGGAATGGGTTAGTGAAATTCTGGACATTGATAACTGATATGGAACTGCACATACACTGTACCGTTTTGATAGAGATTGGCAAATGCGTAAAGGATGTGACTCAACTCACTGGCTGGCAGTTGTTGAGGGTGATAGTTTCGTCCATAGATTGCCCTATAGTGGAAAGATTAGAAGGCCTGTTTGAGAAGTTGAAAAACAAATGAACACATGGGAACACATACCAGTTGACATAGTACGCTGCATTTTGATACCCCCCGGTGTATCCTTTAGAATATCTAGCAGAATTTCCACGATGTCCTCCGGTGTATGGCTCAGTCAGCACCGAAAGCTCATTTCTGGATGGAACTGCTGCCGATGATGTGAGGGCAGATAAACATGCCAAAGGCAGTAACAAGTACTGCTTCAAGGGAGAAATCATGATTAATAAAAAAACAAGAGAATGACTACGAAGGTTAGAAAAGAAGTGCTGCTAGCGTGTGTTCTTGACAGTTTAATTACTGCGTCATGAGATGCAGTATATTTCCTGAGTTGGAAGATAAAAATGTAATTTCTAAGTTCACGATGGGAGCAGACTCTCTTTATAGTGATGCTCATGGGATGCTCAAGGAATCAAATATGATATAACGCTACCAATAGCCTAGTGAGCCAAGGATCCTTCAAGGCATATCACCTAAAGTAAAATTGCGTCACAACTTAGTTTTGATGCGATGGCAGGATAAACGATGAATGAGAATCATCTTAGCACTAACCACCGAATGACTCGGACAAAACGAGGCTCACATACACCTTTGGTGAACATTTGTACCAGTGAATCGATCCAAATCAAGCAGACATAATGAATCGAAATAAAAACTGAAACCTTTAGGACATCTGTGAGGGTCATAAGGAACCACATACTTCCTGGGTTGGGTAGCGATGACAATTACTTAAAGTCCGTCACTAAGAACCAAATCGGTGTTTTAGTAACAACTAGCAACTAAAAACTTCAGATGACGAGAGTTCACAGCAAAGCAAAGCGCGAAAACGGGCCAGATTCAAAGCTGTAGTCCCGACTCGTAACACCCAAGTAGCAAGATTATGAAGATTCGAGAACGAAAATGTTCATTTGATCTCTAAACAAGGTTCATTTGATATTCAAATAAGGTTTTCATGGTTGCTTGGCATACCCGACTTGAGACATATCAACACGAATACAGGAATGATCTGTAGCTACCTATGTACCCAGATGTGTCGTTCGTACAGTAGAGTATATGAAATTGTATTCATTTATCCAACGACTTCATGTTATCATCTCATGAAGTTGATACCACGTCAAGGTGACATACCGAAATTATAGCAAGCTTGCAAGAAGGTCTCCTGAACATGAAAAGGGGAGTTTGATTGATATCAGATACGTACGTACGTGTACATGGAAACTCTGACAGGGAAAATGGTCGATTTCGGCTTGAATACTACTCCGTCCGTAGACCAAAATGAGATCCAAGGAGAATATCATGGATCAATCCCCGTTGCATCTAGACGCTATAAATAGTTTCACATGAATTATTTTGACTTTTCAACGTCTATGGTTCCAAAAGCACGATATTTCAACTGCTACAGTACTCTATGCACAACCCAAGAATATTCCACTATTCCAAAAAGTAAATTGATAATTAGTATCATGTTTTTTAATCTAAATGAAATGATGTAATTTTATTGTTCTGATACACTCTGAACTATTTGCAGTATTCCTCAAACTTTATACCTTTTTGAATTTTAACTTTCAACTTTAAAGAGTCCCGAAAATTCAACGAAGGGCTTGGTTGTTGACCTTGGGTTCTTGTATTATTAGACCCTTGAGACCACCGAGACCCTTGACGTGTTCGTTGATGCCCGCTTACCCATGTCATGGGCTTGGTGCTGCAGGTGTACTAAATGACTGACTGCACGGTACTGAGCTATAACCTTAGCTAGGTAAGGGTATTTATCAACTTGTCCAACTTATCAGCCTATTGCCAAGTCGAACTCCCATGGGGTAAACGGTAGCCGGTCTCCGAACTTGACCACTCAAAAATCTCATTCTCCCATCATCTTGGGTGCTAGCTAAGATTCAATATCTCTCTATCTTTAAAGTTCTTGTCCGCTCGACGACAACAAAAGAAACCTATAGAGATAATGATACCATCAAGAAAGCGAGCGAGCGAGCGAGAGAGACTTCTCATAGTCTGAACTAATGTCCAATTCAACACATGGCATCTGGTATTGAGCATTATTCAATCCAATCAATCCACTTAGCAACAAATTGAGCCTCTTCTTGGAAGGCTATCTACTGTAGCATCATCAATTGAAAGTAGAAGCCTAGTTTGTTATTACTCGTGTACTAACACATCTCATCTATTTGCTATCTATCAATCCAGATCATAAAAAAATCATTTGCGCATTCATATCATGCTCATAAGATAATAGAGTGGTATTTGAGAGCAAGTAAAGAATTGATCACAAGTAAAGAATTGATCACAAGGTAGGGAGGTCAACTGTTGGTCTGTCAGGCGAGGTCGTGCATGTGTATTGCAACACATCAACAGGAAGAATGATACAAGAATGGCAAAAGAGACCTCGAGTGCATGGAAATCACTTATCAAAGCTACGGATGTATTTTGTACCGATAATGTGGATCAATTTTGGAAAGGTTCGATATTTAGAACGGAATTGTCCGTATGCCTATGTTTTTCGAGTAAGCATCGGTAGAAATTCAACATACAGTCCCCCCCTCGGTCCTCTCTAGTTGTTGGCTTCACCTGAATGGCTGAAATCGCTTGCACTGGCCAGATTTTGGTCTTTTAGCCAGTCCAGGGTCGCATTTAGCAAGTTTTCATCCTTGCTTGTGGCAAAATCGAAGTCGAATGATAAATTCTACTTGTTAGATTTATATGGACCGACCCATATTTTAACATTTATTTAGGGGGGGGAAGTGTATATTGGAGGCATTCCTGGTCTCCTGCAAACCATTTGAGCAACTCGCATAGCGCTTACCGTGAAAGAGTTTGTTCTCGAAGGCTGAGAGGATAGTCCGGCCCGACATTGTGGGACAATGCTTATGACTGGGGAGAGCTAATAAGTATATGAGCGATATTACATCCAGGCACAATATTCCCCGATTGGAGCTGTAGCCCAGTCGTATGTCTGCGCAACCCTCGACAATTTGCACTGGATGGTTCAAAGTTCAATGTTTGGATACAATGAATGGCCTGATAAAGTTGATGAATATAGAGCCTTGTAGATTGATTGCTGGCTGCAGTAGATACTATTGAGTATATCATCAAGGTAATGCTATCCGAATTCCCCCTCCATCATACTTTCAGCATGTCTATCGGGTGAAATATGGTGAGTCTCTTACAATCAGTTGACTTTGACCCCACAGGTGAAAAGCTAAAGGCATCGAATTCCATCTCGCAAGCTCAAGAATGGCCAAACGAAGCAGGGGTAAGTTGTTCAATGCAAATGACTGTCTTTCCGAATAAAAGCCAAAAGATCAGTTTCAATCACTTCATGAAGAAAGAACGCCGGTGGAGTTGAGAGTAATAGGGAAAATACCAGATTATACAGCAGGCTCACTGTACCGAATTGGACCAGCCAATTACAAGATCAATCGTAGTCCGCAGAAAGACTTTGAAGTATCACACTGGTTTGATGGCTTTGGACAGACGCATCGGTTCTAGATCATCCCAGAAAATAATGAAACTACCATGGTATTCTACAGTTCTCGACATCAAAATGACGAGCTCAAGAAGACCGCACAGGATTCTGGAATTCATCGTTCAATCACATTTGCCCAAAAAAGAGATCCATGCATTGGCATTTTTGGTAAGGTCATGAGGTTGTTTGAACGAGCTTTATCTAAGCCCTCCAGCCACAATGTAAATGTTGCCATCGTTCCAAATTCTCTGGGTATAAGTATAGAATCAAGAAAAAAAGACGTTGCAGGTGATGTCCCCAAGCATTCGAGTGGGGTTGACAGCTTGTGGTTGACGACCGATTGTTTCATCTTCAAAGAGTTGAATCCTCAAATACTGGGACCAATTAGTGTAACATATCAAACGACTCTTCATCCACTATTCTTAGGTCCATTATCCTGTGTTTATGCCATGTCAGACCCGAAAACTGGTGATGTGTATAATTATAATCTGGCTTTTGGTCAATTTGCCATCTATCGTGTATTCCATGTTTCGGCTCCGTCGGGGGAGACGGAAATCATAGCCAAGATAGCGGGGACTAGTGTTGAGCCTGCATATCTACATTCATTCTTCATGACAGGAGACTTTGTTATTCTCTGCATATGGGGAGCTCGTCTTGACTATTATGGGTTGAATGTCTTCCTCGGACAAAGTGTACTGGATGCAGTGAAACCACTTGACTCCTCCAAACCAGTCAAGTGATTTGTGATAGACCGAAAGAATGACCGAGGTATTGTAGCAAAGTTCGAAAGCCCAGCGGTATTTTGCTTCCATACCGTTAATGCATGGCAAACCGTGAATGAGGAAGGTCAGATAAACATAATCTGTGAATACCTTGACTACAAAAACCTCAACATTCTGTACGAATTCTATTATTCTAAAATCAAATCCACATCTAAGGATGCTCTTAATCAAAAAGGTACCGATTCTTATCCAGGGTTGACGAGATATGGTCTGTCGAACATTGGAAAAAAAGACCTTAGGACGCGTAACAGGTAACAAGATACCACAGACAGTGCTTATACGACAAATGTCAAGGACAGGGTGATTGCCAACGACGAACCCTCATTTCCGGATGAGGGAAAACAGATTTCTGTACTCAATCGTCAGCCGACGGTCCTCAACATTCATGGATGGCAGTTCGGAGGTAGACACTTTAAACACAACATCATACAGGGAGAATTCAGTCGGTCATACACCTGGCGAGGCAATCTTCATCCCTGATCCCGACGGTATCGAGGAAGAAGACGGAGTCCTCTTAAGTGTCGTCCTAGATGGATTCCAAGGGACTAGCTACTTGCTTTGCTTAGATGGAAGAACAATGCGAGAAATTGGAAAGGCAGAATTCGATTGTGCAGTAGGATTTGGAGCTCATGGACATCATGTGCAGTCTTAAGATCAAGATACTGATGATTGTGTAGATTCTAGAGTGATGTGTAATAGCTTCATGTTTTACTTTTTCCTGATTGACACTGCAAGTTGTTCTTGTTCGAGACGTTTCTGCTCATAAGAACAAGTGGTAAAGTGTTTATTCTGCGATGGGTATCATATGCTATTCTTTCTTGCCAAACTTTGTCTCCCCCGCTATTCGAGCCAGTAACCTCTGGATAGCTACTACAATTCGTAATCTAACAGCCCTGAGATCCAGCTTTTCAGCCTCGTCCGCAGCAACGAATCTCCTCACCAGAAGATTGAAAATACTCCCAAATGCCAAGGCCATTACTGTACTGGTAAGAATAATCACGTTGTATGGCATACTGAAATCCGGTGTTGGGAGTGGAAGCAAGAGGCTCGTGGTCCGGATACTAACGTTTCCTATCGTAATAACGGCCGGAGCAACATCAAACCCACGGTTTGCGTCAGGCGGATACTCCGTATAGCGAAGAATAGCCTTTTCGAAATCGTATGTCAAAATAACCGTCGAATCCGCGGGAATACGCATGCGCACTTCCAATTGTGTCCCTCTCTTGCGATCCAGGGCTGGACGGTAAAACATTTCTTGTATAACATCTTCATCCAAACCATTAGTCTTGGCCTTCAGAGTGTGGAGATAAACTTTCATGAACCAAGGAAGAGATTCCATATATACAAAATCGACAGCCTCTGTTGGTGAAGGATTAGTGAGAATGGCCTGCACACCTCCTCTTTCTTGCCCATATCCAATGAAAGAGCGTTCTGCATAGAGTAGGGGTTGCTCCAATGGTGCTTTTTCGTGAATATCTTGTCGGGGTAATACCATCTCAAAATCGGCGTCTTGCTGTAATCTAAAACAACGATTGTACCCAGAAGAATCTTTGAACTCTACCGCTCCCCCAGAAACATAGACATCGCGAGCGTGAGGGACGTTGATGCAGACAGAGTCTTCAACATCATCAGCCAGTGGACAAGATCCTTTTAACGAATGGCCGAATATTTGTGACAAACTCCAATCCTCCTGTTCCGCAGCATTGTCAAGAGGGAAACAAGTGTCTTCGGCATGATATGGTTTGGAAGTGTCGCATTTCAAATCTTCAAATGGCACAGGTCGTGGAATCGGATTATCTGCATCATGGTTAGCATCAGAATGACATTAGGCGCCCATGCACCAACCTCTAGGGCGCTTGGATCTTTGTATATCCAAAACCATATCAATGGTTTGTGTGATCTGAAGCTGGCAGTCATTTGAATCGCTTGGGCATATGGGCTGCACATCGATTGACATGCTCTGCCATGATGCGTCGAATAATTTGTGACCATCCAGTAAGCTGGAAATGCCAGCTTTTCCTTTACAAGGTAAGAGTTTTAAGAATGGTGTCAAATTCTCCGTACACACAACTTCTCGTGGCAATGTTCCGTGAAGTAAATGTAGGTTTGACGATGTAGAATTTGAGTGATCTCCGATAGGTTGAAATGATAATACTGGTCTCGTTGTTCGTGTAGAATCGATAAAGTTAAGGGATGCACAAAAGAGGCCAGACAATGCGTTGGTTAAGGTCAACCAGCGACCATCGGCTCTGAGAGTATGTCAGTTCAATTGCCTTCTTGAAGAAGTGAATCATACTCTTCATCGGTGCCAGCTTCAACCCAAGCCCAAAGTTCCACACCCGTTCCACCCTCCCTTGTGCCTCCCCATGGCCTTGCTCCCCAACTATCAGCATCCCATCTACCAAGGCTGAATCTCAAATGCAATTCCCTTGTGTTCGCATACTGAAGAATTTGCCCTAATGATCGTGGGAAGTAACGGAAGTGTTGCTGTTCGAACGATTCAAGACTCGTATTGCCTTGAAAATTGAAGGAAGCAAGTAAAGATGAAGGATGAAGGGGTCTCAAGAGGAGTTGCTCGTGGTAATCAGAAGATGCGATCACCCCGATAAATAATAAACCAAAGAACATGTACAAGATGGTATAAATTTGGAGCATGGCATTCAGTGCCATATTGTCCAGAAACTCGTCATTGAGTTATGAAGATTGATTGATTGATTGATTTGATTTCAATGTTACTGAGGTACCTTGAAATCTGAAATCTGGGGTATTGAAAGCAACTGACTCAAACCTAGCTTAACTTTTAGTTCTTTCCATTGTAAGGTTTAAGGTTACAGCCTTGTCGCGGCTCTTGATATTTTTTTACCGCGCTCGCGCCTTGTCTTGTATTGCCTCGTCTTCTCAACCTTTTCTATCACTCTCAAGACAAATTGACATTAACTCTCCATTGTATACTCCAAAATCATGGCTGCAGAACAGAGAAAGCTCCTTGGTAAGTCATTTTAATCCAAACAGAGCTCTTGTAAATATTGCGCATTATTAAACACAGTTACAATGATTTGATGGGCATCAAGAATCCAGTCTTTACTAACACAACTTCTCAAATAGAGCAGCTTATGGGAGCTGGAGCATCCTCTCGCGCAGCGCAACTCTCAATTACAGATCCAAAGATTTGTCGATCCTTCCTCGTCGGTACTTGTCCCCACGACCTTTTCACCAATACAAAACAAGACTTAGGACCGTGTCCAAAAATCCATTCAGAACCTTTAAAGACAGAATTTGAGACTGCGGCCCCTGCCCAAAAGCAGAAATGGGGCTTTGAATACGATTACATGCGCGATTTGCAGAAGTATATCGATGAATGTAATAGGAGGATAGATGTCGCACAACGACGCTTAGAGAAGACACCAGATGAAATTCGCCAGACGAACGCCCTTCTTAAGCAGATATCCGATTTATCAAAATCCATTGAGACGGGCTTATTGGAGATCCAAATTCTAGGAGAGCAGGCGGAGGTATCACGCGCCTATGAGGAATTCTTCCGCATACGGCAAGCTATGCAGACGAAAGTGGAGAAGGAGAAGGAGTTGAAGGCACTTTCGGATACAAGCGGACCTTCTGGACATCAGAAATTACAAGTTTGTGATGTATGTGGAGCTTATTTGAGTCGCTTGGACAACGATCGAAGATTGGCGGATCACTTTTATGGGAAAATGCACCTGGGTTACGCACAGATGAGGAAGACATACGATGCATTCCCCAAGGAGTTGAGGAGATCAAGGCCTTTGTCTGATGAAAATGATCATAACTCGGCGCCAAGAGGATACGATGGAGGTTATGGAGATGGTGGATATGGCGGTAGAGGGGGTGGTTATGGAGGACGTGGCGGAGGAAGGGGTGGTTTTAGGGGTAGGGGGCGAGGATTCAGAGGTGGATGGTAATGGGAGAAATATCAAGGCGTTCGCGGGCTTATCCTCATGGCGTTTTTGGTCGGCGAATATACAATCTACAACCATAATCAATGGGGTTACTTTCCGAATTTATCCTACCTTACGAGTCGATTCGTCCAGATGCTAGTTATTGGCTATATCATGTCGGCCCACATTGATGCGCGCAACTAAAGGCTCTCTTCTCATCGAGTAGATGTCATCTCCAAGAGTTTATGTGAGGATTGCGCCACAAAAGTTTTGCCTTGAGGGTAGAAATGTGACAGACTTTGCAAGCGCAAAGTGTTTTGGGACGTCTTAGACAACACTCCATGCTACATCATCGACTTCATATCTAGATCTGACATGAAGCCTAGAGTTTCCCGTTTCTTGGGTCACCATGGGGTCTGGGGGTCTTTTATAGGGTCTGATTCGTCACAACCGCCACGAAATGCTGGGGTTTCGATGGATCGATTAATCACAATCCCTGAATGCCAAAACAGGATTTGAACAATTGGATCACAAGGCAAACAGGACATGACATCCTACGTCATAAAACTCTTTACCTAGTATGAATTCATGATTATATTTTTGCTGGTAAATGCGAATGCTTGAAGATTTCTGGCCATTTATAAACAGTTTACTGGATATTGTTCTCAACCCAATCCAACAGCACCTTCAATTCCGCACCACCTAAGTCTAAAGTATACAGGATAGCTTCCTACTTATCATTCAAGTCGACACCATGGAGACCTTGAAGAAAGCGACAGGCTTTTCCGCCCCCGAGCATACTGACGAACAGAAGAAACAGTTTTACGACAATCTTTCCGATGAGCAAAAGAACAAACAAACATACACAGAGTGGGCAAAGGAGGCATACAGCGATCAGTACGAGAAGTGGATGCCATGGATTGAAGATCAATATTTGAAATGGTTTGGAAAAGGAGACAACAAAGCATCATATGTAACAAAAGGTTGGTCAAACTAGACTCTAATCCCTGTAGCCCCGACTAAATCGTGACTGCAGATGCCCTTAACAAAACCAAAGTCACCGGTGTCTCACAAATCGATCAAATTCAAGACGACGTTCATAACCTTGTCGGGAACCAGCTTGGAGAGAATGGTCTATTAGCTCCAATCGGAAATCTGGCTGGGAAAGAAGGGATAAACAGAATGGAGCGAAATGGAAAAGATGAAGATGGTTCATATGGTGGTCCAACATCATCCTTCACTGATCCTATTATTAAGAATGCAAAAGGTGCTGGAGAGGGAATTGTAGGTGGCGCACAAAGTGTTGGCTCAGGGCTGGCAAGTGGTGCACAAAGTGCAGGCGGATGTGTTGGAGGTATATTCGGTGATGGACAAAAGGAAGCTCCCATAGAAGGACAGAAGGAGGCCTGATATTTGAGCACTTCACACTCGTATACGGTGTCACGATGCTGTAATTGAAGCAAGGGATTTTTAATTTGGCTGGGGATTTGGGAATTTGGGCATTTGTCAGATATTCGTCCATTGATTAATATGATACCATTTTGATTTCGTTATAACTCATTTCAGAACATCGATGCTTTTTCAATGCCCCGTTTCGCCACATGTACATGCATTATCTGAATCAAGTGCACACAGGCTTCGTAGTAGGAGCAACAGCTGAGTTGCTGGGGTTGGTCTGACCACAGCCATCAATTCCACCAAGAAGATAGTCATCTTCTGCAGCGGTATATGCAGACCCACAATTGGGGTCACTATATGATATTTAGTAAAGTAGCTGTGAATATACAATGATACATCGGGTGAATTTTACCTTGCGCCTCCTGAAGCATCATTGAAGTAAGAACAAATATCGTGGTTCCAGCAATCTTGTGTACTACATACCAGATCTTCCCATTAGCATCGACGCCTTTTCCCTACATTTACCATGAGGATCATGATTTAACCTACTAGTAGTTTCCAAGGGCAGTTCCAGTGCAACCAGCGCCACATCGACCGTTGCAGCTGTAACTATTTGCATCCATCAGTATACTGTACATACGTAGGTTAGGTTATGGACAAAATCTCACTCTCCGCCATTAACGGTGTTCGTTCCAAAGTTGCTTCCTACCGTTCCCGTCCATGTACAAGTCTGGGAAGCCGAATTGGTCCAGGTAGCTTTTGCTGTAGCGCCAACCTTAACACAAGTCACGGATGCTTGGGTTAGGGTGGCCATAACCACCGTGAGGAAGGGGGTATATGAGGCACGCATGACGACGTTGATTGATTGGTGGCTCAGAAAGGCTGGCTTGGACGGTATTGGAAAAAGAGCGTGGGATCATGCGCGACGACCAATTCTGGCATGAATGTTCTTTAAGTATTCTCCATTCTCCATTCTCCATTCTCCAAGGATTCGCATTAGAAACCTTATTGACTAATTCATCTGAAGTTATCTGCAACACGGACCAGCAAATCTATGGTATGATTACGTCTGGGGTCTTGATCATAATTCTGAAGTAAAGCAGAATACTGCACACGCTTTTTGTGTTGTTGTTGTTTTGTTTTTGCCAATCGGAGGACCAGACCCCTGGGAATTCGACTTTGTTGTTGTTGATGACGTGCTCCCGTTGTGGAGTAATCCCCAGTACTTGCTCCTTGCATCCTTTCAAGATGCCTCGGCGGGTTTTATTCGACAGGAGGAAATTTTTATGAGCGGGAGAAAGTTGTTACCGAGCAAAGTGGCATCAAAGAATATCGAGAAGTCTAATTGACACGGGTTCTCAGCATTTCCGCTGTCACTAAGTAAATTGGACGTCATGAAATTATACATCCGCTATCAACGTCAACACCAACATCATGTATAATTTTTCGCACTTTCTTTGTTGTTACCTTATATCGCATGCCAATTGGGTATTGCTCTACCAACAACATGGAGGATTCATCGCAGATTTTGGGTGATTATGAAAACCTAGTGGTTCAACCAACCACAGTCATATCATGACGCTAACTTGAGGTTGAAGACCTGAAGAATTCATTTATCTCTTGACGACTGGGCCTCAAGGCCAGATTGCATTACAGTACATGTGAATCAAGTACACACGTGCGTCGATACACACGTTCCTATGCAAGTAACCCTTTTCAGTGGTTTTAGCTTATGTTCAGAATGTTTTCAAGATGACTGGGAAGGGTATTCAAGCTACGACAGCTTACTGTGTTACGAGGCTTGATCCATGGTCAAATCTTGCCTTTTCACCCATCTCCTCGCACCAGGTGCAAGTGTCTCGTTCTTGTAATTAATCTCCTCTCTTTTTCACTTTACAGATTCCCAATAGCATCTCTTTCCCCCTTCATCCCCATTTTCTGTTCACATCCAGATTCACCATCAAAGTCTGCCAAATTGAAATTGCTGGCAATTTTACCATCATTTATCTCCTTCCGCCTGTCCATATTATTCAGTTCCCAAGGCCCCGCCCCAAGATCACTTGGCAGTATTTTATTGATTTTATTTGTGGGAAGTAATAACTTCTGTATTATTCTGTAAACTCCTGTAGCTCTTTCGAATAAAAGTACTCGATTCGATCCATCAATATATCGCCGCAATGTTGTATATCTGGGTTCTAGCCCATCCACAGAATGTCGAATACAGTGAAGAGGTTATGATAGCGCTTGCTAATCAACTAACACGGGATGAAATGCGAAGTGAATTTATCTGCCCTGAATATTCGTATGCCTCTTTCACCTTTTGTATATATTGAATAAATATCAATAAAAGTTTTTATAGCTTTTATAAACATTATCAAATAATTTCTCTTTCGCTAGAGTTTTGTCAAATAACCCCTTTGCCGTCTGCACACTTTCTACAATCCGAAGCAAATTTCCACTCCCGCTTCCGCTCTCCCTCCCCTGCAGTATCAAATGTATCGTTGAATATGAGTATGGATGATGATTGTTATAGTAGTGATTATAGTGGAGAAGCTCTGCAGGACGACTATAAAAGTGAATGTAAGGGTACACTAAAGGAGAAAGTGCATAAAGGGAAAGATGTTAATATGATATTGAAAACGTTTATTGTTTTGAGAAAGGAATATAAACAAATGCAGATTGGATATACAGGGCGTTACTTTTAATTATAAAGCAACAACAAATTCAAAGAAATATATAGATCTATTCGATAAAGCAAATGATAGTATAAAACCAATAACATAATCGATGCGCAATCAATTTCGAAATAAAAGAATTAAAGTTATATTTCTCGAATTATAAAATTCGAGTTGAGAGAGCAATTGCTGGAAGATAGAAAATATAGCTTTTGTTGCAAAGCTATATATGAATGTTGGATTTATTCCAAATAGGGCGCAAATCAAGTAAGATGTTCTGGTTCAATATACGTTCATTGTTGAGTAGTTTTTTGTAAGAATGGTTGTAGCCTTTTTACTCGGATGTAACATAAGAACGTTGCTACATTATCATTTGCGCAATCGTAGATGTTAGCATCGAGTAAAAGTGTTTGATGGTATGTGTACTAGGCTGCAATGAATACGTTATAAAATTCTGTTTTAGAATTTTGATGTTTTATTCGTTTGTATTGTTGTTTATAGATTATAACTATGTAGGGTATTTTGGGTGGATTTAATTCGCTAATCGGCATGGAATAACTTTAAAACGATGGATTATTGGTTTACGATGTAGATTTCAGCAGGAGTTTACAGGACTTAATAGGAGTTTGCAGGATGTTGATTTTACCCTACATTTTGATAATGGAAATATAAAACTTTACTAAATTATTATAATTCAATATACTATTATATAAATACAATGTTAACTTAATTAATACTAATAAATACAAGCTATTTAATAATATGGTTATTTTTATTATATTTTGTTATGATCTAGTATTTATTTATTTATTTATTTATTTATTTATTTATTTATAGTTTAGCGTCTCTATATAGAATGGCTAGTTCAAACCTCCCGAAGGGTATTAGCGACGGGCTCGCAACGGAGGTGGAACCTTCCCGCGAGCCTTTCTTGCATAGCCGAGTGCTATGCTTGTTGGTACTCCTAGCGCCCTTGCCCTTCCGTTTCTACCGCCGGGCAGTGCTATTTCCCTCTTTTTCTGCAGTCCCTCTCCCTCCTTTTGGAGAAGCGATCCCGTTATGTTTCTTGCGCAGTCCGCGCTACGTTAAAGAGTGTATATGTGCGTAGGAGGCACTTTTCGTTCGGCCGGTTCTTACCTAGTGTTGGTTAAGGGGTGGCGGTTTTGTCTCGGCGAGCTGTAGCTTGTGTGGGATCCACCCGTAGTTGTCTGTTCACGTATTCGCTGTGCACGGGCATTAATAGCAAAGTATCGGGTTTTCGCGAGAAAGCTTTCGAAGAGCTCGGGGTGCGTTAGCAGTGCGCTCAGATATTTCTGTCCTTCTTTAGGGCGGCTGGGCGGGCGTTCGGGTCTGGCTGGCCAGGCATGTTATGATCTAGTATATATACAGCCTTAAAGGTCTTCCATATTACGGGAGCTGCCTCTGTAACGCTTGTGCCGTAAAAGAGCTGAATAAACAAGGTCAAAAGTATCCTTAGAATCTACAACTAAGGACCAGAGAAATGGCCGTCTATCTACCTATATATATAGCTACGTACATGTGACCTGTCACGTGCGGTACCCGCACGTGTCCGTTCCATTAGCGTCGGCATCCGTTTGTAGTCCAATCGTGACAGCCTCTAGGGTTACGTGAAAGTGGCTAGAGACCTCTTGGGGTGGTTTATAACTAAACTTCAAGCAGGTGGTTGGCAATAAGGTAACTAGTTGCAATTCTCGTAACTGTAGTATAAAACTAATGATTGTTTTGAACACGAAGCTCTATAGTAGTAATTCATAATCGATTTGATCTATCTATAGCTATAGCTACGCTGATCATGCGATTCGCCCATGATATATACAATCATAGATGTTTTATAAGAAAAAAATAGAAGAAGCTTCTGCAAAACAATCTTCCATCCCCCGGAAGATCTCCGAGATGCTTATGGTTACTATCCGTTCTGTCAAATATTGATAACGTGTGATATTGGCAAATTGAAGATATTCTATCCTGCTTTATTAATTAAGGTTAGTATATCGATTTGCGTAGTCGTTACAAATCAAAAAGTGTGCTTTCTCCTTCCAGCTTGGATTTGAAAATAAACCTCCCCCTTCTCGCACCCCTTTCGTACTTCTTCCGCACCCTTCAAATGGCTTGCGGTGGTTTCCCGTTTGAAGCTCTATATAATGAAATCCCTATCCTTATATAGACCTTCGTTACTAATTGGACAGCTTGGAAAGCTGGCCGTTCCTGGAGCGCTGGCGTTCCTCGGCTGTCAATCCCGTGACACTAATCTTGTAACCCTGTGGTTCTACTTCATTGGGCCTGGCTACCCTTAATTCAGTTTTTTATCAAAAATGCAACCAAATAATTTCAAACCCTTATAAAGATTAACATCCGCTTCGCTATAATTGGATGGCTTTATGGTCAATGTGTATTTATATGTATTTGTTATAAATTGATGTCAAATCATTCTAAAAGGACGTACTAATCTATTAAAGAGGGTCTGAAAATTGAGATAAAAATGCCTAGGCATTAGCGCGTAGCCTAGCGCGTCCCGTGATTATCCCGGCAAACACAAACTTTACAATTATTATAATTGTATTGAACAACTTTGATTCACGAATTTATTATACGATTAAACAATCATTATCAATCTGCACTACACAGCAGACCAACTACCGTCGCTACACCTCGCTACCACCGGCGAGAATGGCGCCCTAAACGCCGCATCGGCCCACGATTGCGAACACGGACGCACACACGCACGAACAACCGATTGCATCCCTTTTGCCTTTTCGATTCATCGGAGTTCCATAAGGCACGACACCAATCCCATTAGTAGCCAATCCCACTGGCTTACTAGCGTTCGAAGCTATGCTAAACAAGCTTGAACGAATAGAACGCGAGGCGGCGCTACAACACGTAGTATTTGGGAACTTTGCGAAAGCCATTGAAGCCTTTGTACGCAATTTACTAGATGAGCAAAAGGAGCTTGCTTAGAAGATTCAGAACGGCTCGCTGGCGTTTCTTAATCAACATCTATTTGGAACTACTATCGCAAAGCAGCCGATATAATAATCCTATGCTGAGGTCCTTAAAGCCCCGAAAACAACAGTAGTAGATGCGAATGCGTTTTCAAAATGCGCTACCTTTCAAAAATATACCAAGAAATCTAAAACCTTTGTTACTTCGGCGGCTAGATCTACTTTAGCCAGGAATGCGCCGTTTATGATCTTGAAAGGAAAAACAGACTTATGTATCTACGCCCGAGCCGAACCAGGGGCTTTGCTTATCCGTGATCAGCTGTTCCTTATTCGGGAGGCCATTGCAAAAGCTATACTCCAGATCGCAGCTAAGGACATTCATCAGCTTTGGGCTACCCCTACGGACTGGGCAATCAAGCTTAGCACTAAAGCAGTATATGGTTTCATTTTGAAGGAATCGAATGCTGCTCTGATTTGCAAAGCTATTTGTTGTACTACTTTGGAACAAATAGAAAAATGGTCTACATATCAATTGGCCTATATCCCCAACATTCTAATGGGCTTACTAAACAACCAGCTCGTTACTGCCGAGATCGTTTTCAAAGAGGCCGAAATTCAAACAGGGGCAAAGCCGGTGAACTGTTACAGTGCTTGGACTTCGGGCTCTACAATAGTCTGGTTTGTTAGCTTTAAGGAAGAAGTTCGCTTTTTTACCCTTTTTGGGTTTTTAGGATACTTTAAACTTTCCAAAAAGAAGAAGAGTATGGAACTTTACAATTTAGGGTATCAGGAATTCTGTAACCCTCTTTATTGTCGTGCATCCTCTAAATGCAACAATTACAGCGTAGCGACGGCAAAGCATTGAGGAGCGCAGGGCATCGCTTGTACGGCCCCGTTTAAATATACTGATTGTTATAGCCCTTTTCCAGCAGAATATAAACACTGTACGGCTATACCAAAAAAGGTAGATGGAAAAATAGCCCGATTTACTGTAAGTCAATTTGAAGAAATCCGCTGCCAGCAAATGGTTACGCGGAAAGCGTGTGAGCTAGCGGCCAAACGCCAATAGAAGCGAAACCCCCCAAAACGGAGTCCAGATTGTTATTCCAACTTTAAAAGTATGTATAGCCGAGTACAAAACAATGAATCAACAAACGCAACGTCTCAAACGCAAAACAGCTTCTGCCGGATCCCTAAACCTCGCAGAGCTGTCGAGACGAAGCGTCTACGCCGTGTTCGATGACGAAGCGAGCTCCATCCCTGATAGCAGCACAGAGCTCGATACGACCCCTACCCCTACTCCGTCTTTATGCTGAGAAACGGAGCAGGGCGATGCGGTGAAGACCGCGCGACCGCTCAGGCCAACGGACTGAAAGTGGCTTGAGCGAACGTAGGGAAATCAGAGCCAGCGCATATAGCCCTGCTATAATTGGCATTCGAAGAAGGGGCCGATGTAGTCTGTGTACAGGAGCCCAATATATACCCTGAAACGAAATCACAAAACCACCCAACCTACGAATGCTATACATCTGTCGACGCTTGGGAGCAGGTGCAGGCAGCGGAACGAAAAGCAAAGAGACCAAAAACAATGTTCTATACGCGAAAGGCGGCGGATCTGGTTACTCGACAGCGCCGGAACGGCAACGATCGCGACATCGTCTGGTTGGAGGTAAACGGCTATCGTATCGTTAATATATACAGAGAGCCTAATACCAGGCGAATGATCGAGTATATAACGAGCGTACAGGTCCCACCAAACTTTCTGATCGGAGGGGACTTCAATGCGAAGCATAACATGTTTGAGCCAGGAATCGAATCTTCCAATCAGGGCGCTTCTCTAGCTGCCTGGTCTCTTAATAGCGGAGCGGACTTATAATAGTTACTACAAATACCCCTTTCACTTCACAACTTCTACTAGAGAAAAAGACAATCTGGAACAATCTTATCAAATTCGAAAGAATTCAAAAGGATCAGGAATGGCACAAGGTTATCCGGAACAAGCAATTCACCCGTAAAGGATTAACCGATTCGAATCTCTTTACCGCTTTTATCGAATCCTTCGAAGATTGGTCTGAACAACGCTTCAATTATGTCGGTACTGCCAATCTAACCACTCTATGGATGACGTTAAGAACCGGAGGTTGCTATATTCCTGACGCACGTCACCCTGTCAAGCTCAGCAAGGTGCTGTACGACGTGATAAAGGCAAATGAATGGAACGAATGGACCTTAGAGTTATGGTATGAAACTGGCTATAACCCTGAGTTAGCCAGGTCGCCATCTTTGAAAAGGAAACTACGAGGCGAATCAACCCCTCTGCACGGAATGCAGCCCCTCTCCCCGAGCGGTACCCTTTACGATCTAAAGTTGAAACGGGACCCTATACCTGATAATGCAAAGGATCAAGCACAAGACCATCTGCCAAAAACACCACAACAGATGCACCCAGGTGTTCCCCCCGCTGCCCCATCGCCATCAGAAAAGCACCCCTCAGATGATCTCCCCAGTCCAACAGAATATAACGGTAGTGCTCCCAATGGTATTAACACTCTCCCTGTTCCTCAAGAGATTACTTCAATTCTTAACCACTTCGCTATCGAAATTAATGATGATAACGATACCACCGATGATAATCTGCCCAATGAGAATTTCCAACAATCAAATAATATACCAAGAGCGAAAGAATATTGGCATTAATCAATTAGTGTATAACGGAGAGCTCTTCGGAGTTACAAGAGCTATCGAATATGCCAGCTCAATAGCTCACGTTGGTCAAAAATTCAAAATCTATTCAGACAATCAAGCGGGATTATACCGACTGAAAAGTTCTTCAAATCATCCAGGACAAGCCAATCAAATTAAAGCATTCAAAGCAGCAGAAATTATCAAATCGAAAGGAGCCGAAATCTCAATAAACTGGGTTCCCGGCTATACTTCAGTTGAAGGAAACGAACTAGCAAACAAGCTAGCCAAAGAAGCAACTACAATACGACCTACTTCAAACGAAACGAGTTTTGGACTTCTAGGTATGATTATCAAAGAATACGCTACAGATCAATAACTCGATACATTCAACCAATACGCTCTCAGAACGAACCAATCTCCAGCAACTTATTCCAAGCTCTTCCCATGGAAAATAGGCTCCAAAATCAAACTACCAAGCGGAACCACTCGAAATACAGTTAACGCATTCTTTCAACGCAAATTGTGCCACGAATATTTTGAATCCTATTTACATCGATTTAAATCCACTAACAACAAATGCATATGTGGCAATACTGAAACACCATTACACCTTATCAGCTACTCTAGATATAATGCAAAAAGAAACGAAATCTTTAAGAAAATCCCACTATCTAAAATCACTATACAATTCTTGCTGCATACAAAAGCAGGTATCGAATTAGCCACCAACTTTATTTATATCACCAAAATTGCTACAAGAGCATGGCATTTAGATAGGGCCCTGGAATATTGTTGGTTCCATCGTGCGCATGAGCGCCGCTCATGCGCACGTGACCGACCTCATTGATATAGTCGGCGCTCTCTGTAGGAAAGCGCTTTCATACCAAGACGCAATATAACCTCATTTTCTGAGATTGTATTGCTTCTG
>PDUE01000505.1:5014-30396 GCA_002909645.1 Monilinia polystroma | reverse complement strand
TCCTATTCACGTGTTCCGACATTTATAATTATGTATAATATTAGAATAAGGAATTCGTCTGTAATAAATTAACTAATTCGAATCTTTTTGCTTTTTTTATAAAATCCTTTAGAAATTAGATTGAGTAATATTTTAACTATATTAATATTATAAATTTAGCTATTTTATAAATAATATTAAGAATTAGAGGCTGCTATATTCCTAAAGTCTATTATTCTATTAAATTTGGCAAAATTCTATATAATGTAATAAAAGCAAATAAATAAAACGAATGAACTCTGGAATTATAGAATGAGATTGATTATAATATTAAATCGGTAAAATTGTTATTTTTAAGAAAAAAGCTATAAGAAAAATTAATTTTATTATAAGAAATATATTTAAGAGTTTCTTTTGTTATTTTTTTTTATTAATTTATTTATTATTTCCCCTACTATCCCTCCCACTACTCCACTATTATTAGGAGAGCATTTATTAAACAACTTTCTTAGTTTAATATAGATTAATAATAATATTTTTAACGATATTAATACTATCTTTATTTCTTAAAAAATTAGTTTAATTTTTAATAATTTTATTAAATAATATAATAATAAGAATTTGAAATATAAGGGAATGAATAATAGTCTTATTATTAAATTATATATATTTTATAATATATATAAAAGAGTTGGTCTTTTATAAATATATTTATCGGAACATGTGAATAGGATTACGGGAAATAACAATTATATACTAGAAGAGTTTTTATCCCCTTTTCCACTTTGAGCAAAGGGGCAGGAAATTGGTTAATGCACAATTTCCCCTATAATTAAATATACCCTTCTTTGGCCGGCAAAGTCGATATCTCAGCCTGTACATGGCGCCGGCTACAAACCTTCAATCTTTAATTAAAGAGCTAATAAGATTAAAGTGCATTCAATAGAACTAGATAATGCTATATACTAATTTAAAGCTATACTAGGAATAAAAATATATATAGCAAAAGATTAATCCCCTTACGATGAGTCTGGAATAAAGAATTACCATTAATATGGTTATAAAAACTATCCAATAATCGAAAATATATATAACAAATTCGAAACAATACTAGCCCTTATAAGTTTGTTATAAAAAACAAAACCTACAAATGCTTTGTAAATAACAAACGTTAAAACGGAATTAGTTCTTATAAATCTATATAGAAAACAAAGTCTATAAAGAAAGTATATATAGTAGAAGATAAATAGGACACCTTTGGAATAATAGTATACAAATTAAAATATTAATAATATATATATTAACGTTTAACGAAAGTTTATAAATAATAATAAAAATAATAGTAAAAACTTTTTATATAGGATAATTTCTGGATTTTGAAAAGAGGAATGTTTTTAATACTTTATTTAATTGAAAAAAAAAGAATTATATATATAAAAAAATAAAGGAATATATTAGTATTCTATCTTATTTATATGTAAAAGTGTAATATAGTGGTGGAGGAACTTTTAAATAAAAGGAATATTTTTAGTAAACTTTGTTTTAACAAAAGCATTAATTAAACAATATAACAATAGATAAGTTTCAGCAAAGGCCGCTTTTTAATATATATAATATTACAGATTTCAACAATTATTATAGCGGCGGATGAACTTAAGCAAATATTATTTCTTAATATAAGCTTTACTAAATATAAAGGATTCATTTACATTATAAATTATATATTGGGAGGACGGATTTGGATAATATTATTTTAATTAGTAGGCTGGAAATATTAATATTATACTATTTAGCTAAGAATATAATAATAGCAGAATCTACAAAATATAATTGGTTTTATAAAGAAAAAAAGATTCGATAAGATAATACAAAATAGTATTTATACACTATAGGGTATAATATATAATAACAGTAACGGTAACATTGTCTATATAGCCCAAAAGAACGAACGCATGTGTCAATCTACAATAAAGTATTAGGCAAATAGTAATAAAATACCGGGTAGGCTTATAAAGCAAACAAAAATAGGGGCATAAAACAATAGTTTTAGTATTGATTAGGATTTCCGAAAATAAATATAATATAGATAATTTAATGTAGTTAAAAAGTTCTATAAAAGTCTAATATTAATAGCTTTATTATAATATACTAAAAAAGCATTTATAAATATAGCAAACCTATTTTATATTATAGAATATTCTAGAAAGTAGCTATAATATAATCTATTTCTGCCTTGCTAGATGCGGACCCTTCGCGGGCCCTCGTCGGAATAGCCCTTTCCTGATCCGGGAGAACCTGGTTAAGGCCATCCCTGGGATTAAGGAAGGGGACATCCCGGAGGTGGTGGGGTGCAAGACAGGGTGGACCTTACACCCTAGATCCTTGGAGGTGCAGAATATCTTAATAAAGGAGGTCCATAAACCCAAAATCTGCGAGATCACCGGGGCCACACAATTAAAGCTCCCGGAGAAATGGTATAGCCACTGCGTAAGGCAGGTACCAGGGTCCCTCTTCAATGCAATCGATAGACAGATTAAAGTTATTAAAGAAATAGTAGCTAGGGAGACCCGGATCCAAACCGGCATCATTCTGATTAAATGCCTTAAAAGCTTTAGGAGCAGTACGGACAATACATGGATTATCAGTTTCACAACCCCAACTACACCTTTCTAACTATTCGGAGTTATTTTACTTTTGTTTTAACTACTTCTCTACAACCAAGTAAAATTTTATAAATAAGATTGCCAAATTTACTACAATATTTATTATTATATAAAACCAATACGATATAATAACTGTAATATTGCAAAGATTAAGCATTAAGGTCTAATATATAAACTTTGTTCAGTATTTGCAAAATGTAATGGATACTATAACCCTTTTCCGGTAAAATATAAAAAGTATCTTTTAATATTCTAAAATATTACTAAAAGAAAACTATAATATAACTTAATTAAAGGCTAAATAGAGGTAATCTATAAGAACAATAAAGCAGTATAAAAGGTATACGCTTTTAGCATATTTATGGGGATAATACAAATAATACACGCCTTTCAAACGGAAGCCCAAAGCTCCCAAAATTCGTGGGATTTTTAAAACTTATCAATATTTATGGCCTTTATAAATGCTATTTACATCCTAACACTGAACTATATCGAAGTTATTATACTAATAATATTAAAGAAAGTTAACAAAAGGGCGAAGTATATTATCAATTTGTTAATGTTATAGAGCAAAACCTTAAAATATATTAAGATCACCCTAAACTAAATGAATTTTAGACTTTTATTATGGAATAGTATATACAAAGCTTATATAAAGAATATAATGGATATTGATAATAATAAAACTATAGTGAATGTATAGCTGATTAAAGTTATTAACTCTTTTTTTAATAAGTTATAGATTGAATAAATGTAATAATAAAGGCTACAAGGATGGTTTTGCCTTATATATAATACTGATATAAACGAACATAGAAAAGGATATAGAAGCATATAATGTTTTGCTATAGCTCACATATAAAAACGATGTGGATATGGTATGCGTTTAGGAATTTTAAAGCTTTTCAGAAATTAAGACATAAAACCATCTGATATATAACTGTTATACCCCTTATAATTTATGGGAATTGGAAAAAGCGTTAAAAAAGGAGGCTAAAAGGTTAAAAACTATATTGTATATCTGGTAAAAAGTTGTATTATAAATATAATAATAGTAAAGCAAATATAACAAAAATATAATATAACTTGAAATAAACGATTATTATATAATAAATATTTATCGCAAATTTAATACTCCGGAGATAATAGTTTATATAATAAGTATTACTTTAAAACTTTGTATACTAATTGATAACGATTTTAATGCAAAATATGATATTTTTAAGCCGGGGATGCTTTTGGCCTTTTAAGACATTATACTCTTGGATTGATCCCAAAATATGGGTATAAACTTTATTGGCGAGGTAGAGATTTTTATTTATTAAATAGAGTATATAATCAATTTCATTTTCTCTAATATATCCTTTGCAAAAACGACGATAAAGCGGGATATAAATTATAGATTAAACTATTACATATAGGCTATCATTATTCTGGGGTAGGGGATACTGGCCAGCAAGCATATTGGATATAAAGTCATAGAAGATGGCCTATATACTTTTTTCAGTTTGATGGAGAGCAAAATGTATTGATTCCCGTAATTAACGCATAATATCTCAGATGCTAAGTTTGAGATAACTACGAAACAATTTGCAGATCTGTTCTGGAGGGTAATATAGATTATAAAGCAATTAATAAGCAATTAGGCATAATTAGCGTTTTAATGGACAGAAGAATATATATCTATATATAATTTATATAAATATATTAATAAAACCCTAAAGAATAAAAGAAAAATGTTTAATATAATATATAAAATAAAAAAAGATTATTAAAAAAAAATAATAAATAATATATTAAATAATTTAGATCTTTACAAAATAATGGGTTAACATAGAACAGCCCTCTTCCTTAAATCCCCATCATTAATAATAAATAATTAATCAATCAAGGATACGAAGGAGAAAGTAAAGGTTCTATTGAATAAAGTACTGTATAGGTACAATGATTCGGATAATCTTAAAACAGACCCAATAATGGAGGATTATATTTCTACTCTCCCTTAAAATACTAACATATTTTTTGAAAAAATAAAATAGAATATTATTAGAGTTTTGAATATTTTATTAAAAGTTAATAAAATTATAATCTGGCTTTTGAAAGTTTATTAAAATAATATTAAAAAGTATATTTATAATCTATTCAAATACTATCTTAAAAAAAAGCTATTTTTTTAAAGTATAATAATTGGCAGAAATAATAATGCTATTTAAGATTAGCAAAAAGAATAAAAGCTTTATCCACTTTTAGTATTTGATAATTTTATTATTTTATATTAGTAAAAGTTTAGAACGAATTATTGTAAGGTGGATAATATAGATATTGTTAATATATAATATATTAAATCTTTAATATTATAAAGTTTTGTTAAAAGAATTAATAATAGATCTAATTATAGTGTTTATATATAATATAAAAAACGTTTTTATTAAAAAACTAGAAGTTACCCTAATTATAATAGATATATAAAAAACTTTTAATATATTATTATTTCAGTGGTTATTCAAAAGGATGTAGAATTAAGACTGATCTATATTCTTATTAAAAATAATTAAATCATTTTTACAAAAATGTAAGATAATTGTCTAACTTAAGGATATATATATAAATAAGGTATAAGTATAATACAGTACCCCTTAAAAATCGCCTTTATCTCCAATATTATATATACTCTACCTGATAGAGCTTCTAAATTAGGATCAGGCCTTCCGCTTTGGATATACAGATAACATTATATTTTATAGGATAAGCAAAATACTAAAAGAAAACGTTATAGCAATTATAAAAGATATATAATAAATTAAAATATAGAAACTAACGAATAAGGTTATTTTTATACTAAAAAAACTAAAAATAATGTATTTCACTTATAGACGTTATGTATTTATTTATTTATTTATTTATAGTTTAGCATCTCTATATAGAATAGTTAGTTTAAATCTTCCAAGGGGTATCAATAACGGGCTCGTAACAGAAATAAAGCCTCCCCGCAAGCCTTTCTTATATAACCGAATACTATATCTATTAATACTTTTAGCGCCCTTGCCCTTCTATTTCTACTGTTGGATAATGCTATTTTCTTCTTTCTTTATAATTTTTCTTCCTCCTTTTAAAAAAGTGATTCCATTATATCTTTTATATAATTTATGTTATGTTAAAGAATATATATATATATAAAAAGCATTTTTCGTTAAGCCAATTTATAATTTATATAAGAATTACCTATAATAATTTATTCGCATATTTACTATATATAAACATTAATAATGTAATATTAGATTATTATAAGAAAGTTTTCAAAAAACTTAGGATATATTAGCAATACATTCAAATATTTCTATTTTTCCTTAAAGCGGTTAAACAGGCGTTTAAATTTGATTAATTAAATATAAAATTTACACTAAAAGATTTCATAGAATATTAAATAATCAAAAGTTTTCTTATATCTATAAAAACAAATGAGCTCTGTTTTAATATATCCAAATCTTTTATAGTATTATACGAAATCGCTGTATACCGTTCGGATGATCAAAAGCTGGTGTAACATTGTCCGGGGGAGGCGCAATTCCAGAGGCTCGATTATAGAGTATCCGATTTTCCATTTGCGATACAAGGCCGAAAGGCCTGAATAATATTGGCTTCATTAGTTAAATATAGCTATATCTGTAAGGGCCCTTGCTGTTATGTTTATTTTATTAATCTTAGGCTCTGTTAAACTGTTGTCGTTTATTTATCCCTTATTCGCATCAATATTAGCCAGCTTATTCGCTATCTTATTATTTTCGATGCTTATATAGCCTGGGGACTATTTAATGCCGATTTTGTATCAATCTATAAAAGTATAACATTTCAAAAAAGCTTACTAAAAGATATTGGATACGTTCGCTTGTATATACTATATCATTAAGATATTATTAATATATATTCATATCTGCTTATCTATAGATTAAAGAATATCCAGAATATATTATAGACCTTTAAGAGCATTTATCGCTTTTGTATCGAAAATATAGAATAAGCTATTTATTGCTTTATTTTCTGTTTTAACTAATATTTGGCTGTAGTATACAGTATATCCGTAGTCTACAAGTTTTGTGCTGTCCTTATATTATTCAGTACTATCCGAAAATATGATGATTATATCCCTACTTAGCTAACTCTACCATACGTTAAAGTGTTCTGCTGCAGCTTCCTTTATTCTTCCTTTTATAGGGTTTGTCCTATAATTAGACAAAAAATGCGGCTGGGCTAATATTAGTTTCGGGGTATATAATATCAATGTGTTTATATAATATAGCTTGGTTGTATGCTGCTGGAGTAAAAGTAGCACTTCGAATTGGCAAACTAGTGGATGAGCGGTGTTAAAAATCCTAAGTTTAAGTGTAAAGTGTATACAGATATACTTAAGGGTAGTATTACCTAATGGTAGCCCTATATCCTAAAGAACACTAACCATAGATATAATGCATTAAATTGGAAGAACTTTTTATACTATTAAAATAATAATTTTATTAATTTTATTTATTAATAAGCCTAGTTTTATATTGATTATTTAATTGTAATTGTAACCAACTATTATATTAAATTTTAGTTTACTACTATACTAGATTTTTAAGTTATATAACAGAAAGGATTATATATAAATAATTACAGTTTTTTTTAATAATGTGGCGGGTGGGCTAAACTTAACGCTTACTAATCTTTTTATATAATATATTATTTTTAATATTTTTAATATATATTTTAATATATACTTTTTAAAAAAAAGCTTATAGTCTATTTAAATACTTAATTAATATAAAACTGGTTGCTTTTTGTCTATTGTAATTATTAAATTAATAATAAATTCTAACAATATTATAATGTTAAATAAATTTGTATTTTGTTTTTATAAAAAATATATTATCTTTAACTTTTCCAGTATAAAAATTACTTTATTTATAATACCCCAACTTATAATTTAATATATATTGCATTTTAATATATTTATATTGTTTTTTATTGATTTTAAGGTTTTAGAAATTGCAATATTATTTATATAATTAAAATATAGTATACAATCCTAGTTAAAAAGTTCTGTTAGATATAGAATATACAAAATTGGGAATAGTGGTAAATCCTATAGAGTTTTATATTATATTTTTAATTCTATAATATATATATCCTTTAGTCGGATTTTAATCCTGTAGTCCACTAGGAATAAGCTAATTAGCTAAAATAGTTTTATAAATTAATCTTACTTTTATATCCGTTTTAGAAACCTTTTAAAAAACAATATATCAAATATATCTTACACATCAAATATAATTAATATTATCTCCTTATCTTAAATAAATGCTAATTCTATATTATATATAAATAAAATAATTAAATTTATAATCAAATATTTGGAAAAAGTTCTGCCATACTATGGATTAATTATTCTATGGTGTATTGTAGTCCAGGAGATTTTTTTAATAATAAACTGTTTTAGACCCTTACTAATATATGATAGTAATACAATTAACCTCCACAAGTGTATCAAAGTCTTATCCCTCTTACCCACTTTTGGAAATATTACTATTTTTGTAAGCTTCCATTTAAATAGAAAATAAATTAATTTAAGGTATCTTTAAAAAAAGCCTTGTATAAACTCTCTAATGTATTGCTAATATATTATCAATAAACGGATGGTAATATGGTCCGCTTTAAGAAAAATGCTTAATATATTGATTATGTTTTTTTTTACCTTTTTAAATAAAATGGCTATCGTTTATAAAAACGTTAATTATTATACTTCCGCTTTAAAGGAATTGTAGTCCAGATTATCTAAATTGTTATATCATTATAGTATTTTTTCTAAAAAAGCCTCCACTTTCTTTTTAATGCTTTTAATACTTATACTATCTATAATTAGTAGTGGGGTTTTAAGTGAAAGGAATATCTTATACTATTTTATTATTTTGTATAAATTAGCGTTTTCCACTATATTATTGATAATTTGGCATTAATAATCATATTTAGTGTTTTAGATTATTATAAGTATTATATACCGTTTACACTCTTAGTCTAGTTTTAATCATTAACGCGCTTTTGTATAGCTAATATATAATTTAGTGTAAGCTGGTGTTTATTAAAGTATTGATTTAACTATATTTTGCATTTTTTTTTTTACCACTTTAATAATATTTTGAAATAGAATAATTAAAAATTTAATAATATTATTTAAATTGTTTAATCCCTACGCAATAACTAACTACAATAAAAACAGAATTCTTAAATTAATTATGTGTACAAATCGTTCCAAATTATCTTCCACAACTTAATAACCTATATTAACATTAATTTGCTGGTCTCTTTCTAATATTAATATAATTAAAATAAAATAATCCGAATCACAGTCTAGATTATACCTAATCTTTGTTTTAGCGAAGGGAATATTTAAAAAAATTAAATCAATCATATAGCCAATACGGTATATAAGCTTTTCTAGATCCCTGATAAAGTCTGTGCTACTATTTAGTAATCAAGTAGCCAATAAAAAGCCTTAATTAAAGAAATAAATTCCTGATTTGAATATATTATATTTTATATTAAAATCCCCTCTAATTAGAAAGTTTAATAATATTTGTAAATTTAATATATAATCGATTATATATTTAATATTAAATTTTCTATATATATTAATAATATAAAAACCATTTATTTTTAATTAAATAATATCCCAATTAGTATTATAGCAATACTGTTAGATGGTTAAGCCTACCACCTTCCGTATATACAATATAATCTATAATCTTTCTGCTTTGCATTTAGCCGCTTATGCCTATTCCCAAGCGTTAATGGGTGTATAATATTTATATATTGGATAATTTTGTGTTCTCGTCCCAAAATATATATTAAGCTCCTAAATGTATATTATATTAATCTGCTTTTTGAATACCAACTATAACAAAACTAAATACACAGATTCTAACCGCCCTACATTCGCTTAAATTACTTTTAATCCATTGATTTGTATAGTTATATAATCTTTACTATATTCCTTTGTTTTATTTTCTATTATAAGGATAGAGAAAAAGGAATATTTGCATTGAAATCTATATTGTTATCTAGAATAAAGATTATTTTGTTTTTAAATACAGTTTGAACACTTCGCTTCAACAGCTTTACCAAATTGAGAAATCCAGTAAGAGCTATTTTACATTTTATTTAGTACATTTATTAATTAATTACCTTATATTTCATTATATATATTCCTAAAATTGAAATTATAACTTATACTTTATTTTTGGAAATGTACTTTTGTTGGCGTTTAATTGCCAATTCGTATACTTTTTGTGTAACTAACTATTAATAACAGATCTCGCTTAATTGGCATACAATAAATCAGATGAATTTATTATCCACTTTTTTTAAGGTTGCTATACAATGTTTATGCCCTGCCGGAAAGAGGCTATAGTATCCAATATATTAAAGCGGAGTTATGTAAACAGTATTTTACACTCCTTAATGCTTTATTGTAATTATTTTGCAATTATTGTATTTGAAAGGTGTATAGTAATGAAATAGGTTACAAAATTCCTAACATCTTAGATTATAAAGTTCTGTATTTCTCTTTTTAATAAAAAATTTAAAATATTCCAAAAATCCAAATAAAATAAAAAAACGAATTTTCTTTTTAAAGCTGATATATTAGACTAATATAGGGTTTGATATTTAAATATAATAATAGTTTATTAGTTTATATTCAATTTAGATTTTAGTTTTTTGAAAAACAATATTAATTATAATAAATTAATTGTCCAAAAGGTTTATTAAAATGTTAGGAATGTAGATTAATCAGTACATAGACTATTTCTTTATTTATTTAAGGGTAATACAATAGATAATCTTACAGATTATAGTAGTATTTAAATTCTTTAAAATAAAATTATATATAGCTTTAATATTAGGTTTAACTGCTTAACCTATAGAAATAGCTTAAAGTTATGGAATATTTTTAGCTTTAATTTAAAGAATTGCTTTTACAATAGCTTTTTGAATAAGAAATGGTTAATTTTGGATAAACAGGGATTCCAGTTTAGTCCAAATATATATATATAAATCTGTTTTTTTCCTTATAGATCCTACTGACACGTTCTTAACTATAGTAAAGCTAGTCGTCAGTATAGTAGGATCTTTAGGGTATCCAGAATGTTTTCGGGAAAGGATACATTTTATAGGTATATTTATATTTATTGTTATTGCTTTTACAGTTTTAAAGATTTCTATATAAAATTGTATTCAATATAGAGGAACAGGCCAGTAGAATGCATATAATATTAACTATATAGATTTGTTGTTTTAAAATAAAATCTAATTATAAAGTGGAAGTAATATATATATAGTAGTTTAGAGTACGTGCTATAATTTCCAATATTTTTTCAAAAAGCTTACTCTCTTAACTTTAATAATTAATTTCTTTAAAATTCTTTTTATATATTTAATAATCTTTTTAAAGTTTTAATATATTCTTAAATCTTTTAAATATTACTTTTATATATAATTTTGTTAATTCATTTGTAATTATATTATTGGTATTAATATAATTAATATTAATTAAATGTTTTTCTATAAAATTTTAAATAAAATAATAATATATATTAATATATTTTAATCGTTTATAAAAATATAAATTCTTGATTAACGTTAATACTTTTTAATTATCTTTTAGCATTTGAATTTCGCTATTATTTCTGATATATTATGATTGCTTTAAGTCCTTTAAAAATTAGGCTATTTATTACCCTTATTTAATAAACATCGTTATAGAAATATATTTAGCTTTTATACTAAATATAATTACAAATATCTGCTTTTTGTTTATCTATAAAATTAATTTATTATAAAATATTATTATTCTATTAGAGATACTTTTTCGATTGGTTTTATTGCTTATTTAGTTTATATTGGTGTATATTTTATTAATATATTGTAAAAAATTATATTTTTTGCAAATATTTAATTAAACTTTTTTAGATTTAAAATATAATTTCTATTTAATAATTAATTTCAAATATTTTATAAAATTTTTGAATACAATGTTATAATATTTAATAAAATTAAATATAATTTATACTAATCTTTTAAGACCAAATACGATATCCGGTCTAATATAAACCATAGGGTGGATTATACTGCCAATTGCTTATTAATATTCGTTTATATTAATAAGCTCGTTATTTAAAAGTGTTAGTTGTAATTAATGATAATTCAAGATTAATATCTTTTTTAGAATATATTAATTATAAAAAATCCCAAATTAAATAAACATTATATCCAAATACTCTTCTTAATCCATAATTAATACTTTTTTTAATTTGTTACGAATGATATATATTCTTAAGATTTTATTAATTTTCTTTAGGTCTTTAATATTAAATTTAAGCAAAAAAATTGTAGTAAAATCATTAAATATTTCGTTTTTATATAATAATAATAATATTATTATTTACATATACTAAAAGAATTAATTAACGCAGGTAATTAATATATAAATACAGATCTGTAAGGCTTTATATAAAACCCATTTTAATTAACTTTTTTTTTAAAAAAAGACTTTAATTTTTATTAGTTTGTTTTAATCTATAAAGATTCCGAAGTACATATAGAATATGGTTGTAATAAATATAAATACTTTAAAGAAGTGCTAAATAAATGTCTTTTTTTAAATATAATTTAATAAATACATTTTTAATATCAAAATAGAAATATTCAAAATCCTCTTTTGCAACAATTACAAGGAAAAGGCAAAGAATATCAAATTGAATTATAAAAACGAAGATTTTATTATAATTTTTATCTAAAACTTAATTAAACTTTTTAATTATTAATTTAATCTTAAATCGCTTTATTTTATTATCCTTTATTTTAACAAAAAATATTTATTTCGTTAAAACTAAATTACTTTTTTATAATAAAATAAATTCTTTTTAAATATTATTTTTAATTAATAAATTTACTTTTTTTTGAATTATAGTTTATTAATCTTTTGTATACTTTTTATTTATTATTGCTTTTTTATATATATTTAATATTTTAATCCCAAATATTTCTATTATTAATAAAACAATTTTAGCTTTTATTAATATATTTGTTAAAATAATTAAGATTTTTAAAATAATTTTATTATTCGTTTTTTATTTAAATTAATGAATATTTGAAATAACAATTATGGTATATTTAATTAATTTTGATTTTAATTTATTTAAGAAAACAAATAAAGCTTAAATGATTTTGAAGTTTTTTTATTTTTTTATATTATTATTATTACTTTTCTTTCTCTTTTTAAAATTGTATTTTAAAGATAATATAGAAATAAATATAAATATAAATATAATAAATAATAAAGTTTTATTAAATAATACAATATCAAATAATATATTCAAATTTAATAGTATATAATTAAATAATAAAATTATATTGAATAAAATAATATTATTTTGTTTATTATTTTCCCCTATTAATCTTATTAAATTATTAACTATTTATTGAATATTTTTATATTTATTTTTATTAAAATATAATATTTTAATCTTTATTTATTTTAATATTAATAAGTATTCTTTTATCGAATTTATAATTATTTTATTGAATAATATTAATAAATCAACTAGAATAAACGATAATTTAGGAATATTCTTAAATCTATTATAAGGCCTACAATTAGATTCTATATTCTTAATATTTTATAATTTGGTTATACAGTTTTTAAATTTAAAATGCAAATTCCCTTTTTTATAACTTTTATTAATTATAATATAATAAAAATAATAAATATAGCCTAACTTTAATAAATAAATCTTTATATACTTAATAATATTTTTCAAATATTTCAGAAATATTCTAATTTTTATTATATTACAAAGTTTATTATATCTTTATTTTTTTAAAATAATTTTAAAATTGATATATATATAATATCAACTTTTTTAGATTTTATATATATCAATATTTAATAATATATTTATAAATGTTTTAAATAAGCTTAAATTAATTCCATTTACATTTAAACTAATATTAATACAATTTTGAATATATATATTATATTTAACAGTTTTGTCCTAAAATTCTAATGATAAATAAGCTTTTTTTAATATCACTTTTATATTAGTTTTTGTAATATATATATTACATTTAATTAAACTATTTTAATAAAATAATATAATTATTATAATCTTTAATTATATATTAATCTTTTATTTTTGAATAATTTAAAGAAGCTTTAATACATTATCGATTCTAACGGCAATTATAGTTATACTTATAGCAAACTTAATTTTTTGCTTTTAATTTTTTAATAATAATATTATATTATTTTTTTATTTTAATAAAATAATTCAATTTACTTCTATAATATTATTAATAATAAAGAAAAAATATTTATATCCTTAAATAAATTTTAAGAAAAGGCCAATAATATTGAAATAAATTAATTTTAATCTTTTAGATTCTTGTATATTTAATTAATTTGGAATTTTATTAATTATTTTTATAAAAATATATATTTTATAAATATTAAAAATTAAAGAAACCTTAATAAATCTTTAAAGTGTAATAATTTTATATAAATTCCTGATTTTGTTAAAGCTAAAATAATTAAAGTATTTATACTAAATAAGATATCTTTTCTTTTCTATTATAATTAATTCTTTAATTTTCTTTTTTATTCTATTAATAGTTTTTATAGAAAATATAAAGAATATAAAATCTTTATATTCTAATTTTATATATAAAATAATATATATTTTATTTCTTATTATTATTTTAATAATTTTATTATTTTTATTATTTTTTAATATAAAATATATCTTTTTAAAATTAAATATACCCTTAAATTTTACTTTATAAATTCTTTTAATTAAAAGCAAGTTAATCCCTAATTCAAATATATATAATATATTAATTAATAATATTCTTATTTTATTCTTATATATTATATCTATTATTTCTCGCTTATCTGAATATATAGCTTTTTTATCAACCGTTATTTTTTATTGTGGAGTATAAATTAAACTTTTAAATAAAGAATATTAATTAGATATATATAAAGTAACACTAGTATTAATATATTATTATAATAGAAATGCTTTATTAATACTTTCTTTAATAAAATAATAATACTTAAAATTAAATTTATTATTAATAATATTTTTAATAGTATCAAAATTTAATTTAATAATATAAACTTTGTATTCTTTACATTCTTTGTTTTTTTGCATTAAAAAAATGAATTGTTTTCTTTTTTGTTTATATTTTAAATTAGATTTCAAAAAATGTTTAGTATAATAAAGTTAAAAGCATTTTAAAACTAAGTAATTAATTTTATCGCAAAGTTTGCAAATAATAATAAATATATTGATTTTTAAACTTATATTAGTCTTATATTGACAAAAAGATAAAATATATTTTTTTTTTTTATAAAATATGCCAAATTTTCAAAAATCTAAATTTCTATTTTTTTAATCTATAAATACTTGATTTTATTATTAATATTTAAAATAAAGCTAATAATACAAATTATATTAATAATAACTTTATACTTATTAAGGAAAGATAAGGTTAGGCTTTAAAAAAGCAATTTATTTATATATAAAGTATTAATTAAAATATTTATAATTAAAAACTTTCGTTAAAAATCTTTAAGTTTATTTTATATATTTATAATAATTATATTAGGGGTATTATTAAAAGAGAAGATCTTAATTTTAAAAAGATATTCATTTATTATAATATTATCAATTTTGGAATATTTAACGATTAAATAATCCTAAAATTTCTTTACTATATTATATTCGTTTATTAAAACTTTATTATTATTAGATAATAAATAATAGATATAAGATAATATATTAGTATTATCCTTAAAAAAGATGATCTTTTTATTAATATTAAATCGAATCTTTATAATAATATTATTACCATTATTGGAAAATATAAAGTTCTTCAAAATTCTAAATTAAATTATTAATTATTGCAATTTATATATATTTATATAATATCTTTTTGTATATATAAAATTAACCTTTTCCTTAAAATTGAATTTTTATTTAACAAATTTAACGTTTATAATTCTTTTAAATAAAAAAAGGGATATATTTAAAATAATCCTTAAATTTAATACCTTTATTTATTTTAAAGATTTTATAAATAAAAAGCTTATATTAATAATTTAAATATAATTAATAATAGAATAAAAAAATAAAAAAGGAACTATTTTAAAACTGTATTATTCTAATTTGGATATATTAATATTTAAAGAAAGAAATTCTCTTTAAAATAGAATAATTAAAAATAGTAAATTTTTAATTTATAAATAATAATTTTTAAAGTAATATTGAACACTATACAATAAATAATACTCTTCAGCATTAAGCTAGAATAAATAATCTTTTCAGTAATAATTTATAGTTTTTTTATTTAAAGAAAAAACACAATATAAATGATTATTTCGCTATTGCTGTTTAGTAATTTGTTTGTTGTACACATTTTATATATTAACGTTGCGTTATATAGAAACTTCTCGTTATCAATCTCTACTTTGGCAATATAAGCTATTCAAAAAGCTTTCAGCCTTAGTCTTATTATAGAACTACCAGGCTTATAATCTATTCAATATAAAGGAGCAGGCCAATAGAATGTATATAATATTGACTATATAGATTCGTTGTTTTAAGGTAAAATCTAACTATGAAGTGGAAGTGATATATGCACAGTAGCTTAGAGCACGTGCCACAACTTCCAACAAATTGTTTTAATGATTGTTTTGTAATAGAAATTCCAAATAGATATTAATTAAAAAAGGTTAATGATCCGTTTTGGATCTTCTAAGCAAGTATTTTATGCTCCTTTGGCAAATTGTGTACAAATCCTTTAATAGTTGTAATAAAGTTCCTGAATATTAGGTATTATAGCACTGCTTTGCGTTCTATTTTTTCGAGTTTATCCAGTACTATATCAAGTATTAGTGAGCTTGAGGAATTGATTATTAACGGGATTGATGCTGTGCTATAAGAGATTCAAATAGTTTGGAATAATGTGGGAGATACAGTTACTTGTTCGCGCATATACATAGCTATACCCGCGATTGTAGGCCGGTGCGGCGTCTAAGGCGTTATTATTGCCGTCGGTAGCAAAATATAGCATTAGCTTCGATTCCTACTATTTAGGGTGTAGCAGTATATATAGAGCTAGTAAACTAGATAGAAATCGTTTGTGCTATGTTTGCGAAATAAAGTTTTGTTACTAATAGGCGTTATATATACGCCCTGGAGATTATTATTTTATTTATATTAATTATAAGATCTACGATAAGTATACAGGGTGATATAAATCAGCTAGCCCTATAATAATTAAAAATATAGTTTAACCGTAAGTTTACATTTAAAAAGTATATTATTAAATAAATAAAAAAAAGTATAGAAGGTAATACTGTATATTAAACATCTCACTAATATAATACATAACCCCCCTATAATCTTTCTACGTAAAGCTATTATTACATATATACTTCCGTTATTATTTTATAAAATAGAAGTATAATATCCAGGGTGGATATAGCCGAGTATAGGAAAAGGCTACCCTGAAGGCACTATAGTAAACATTTATATAAAGTCCTATATAACAAAAATGAATAAAATAATAAACCTTACAACAAAAGAAATACTATTAACTTGAAGGATTTTACTTATAATAATTAACTTATAGAATATAGATTTTCCCTTTTATAAGATTGTTCTAAAATATATCTACATTGGTATAGCTTTATGGCTCCAAAGGTTAAATGTACGCCACCCATTGATCATATATTTAGCTATATAATATTATTATATATAAGTTAATATAAGATTGCGAATAGTGGATTAATTATTGCTAAATATATTATGTTTGATTTTAGCTTCTCTATAATATACTTCCAATTGTAGGACAGATTCTATAAAAGGAATAAACAAAGAAACAGTAACAGCTAACTTCATTAATTAGTAAAACGCTTTACCTTTTAATACAATTATTATCTTTTTTGATAAATCCGAATTATATAACAATGCTAGTAAGTATATTAGATATAGCTATACAATTTACTAAAAGCAAATATTAGTAACTACCAGAAAGGGTACAATTAATATGTTTTTATATATTTTTAATATAAAAGTAATAAATACTTTAAAAGGGCTTTAAAAGACGTTAATATTATTATTAAATATGGATATATATTAATGGTTATATATTAATAATACCTTTATGATTTAGTACAAATGTATTAATACTTTAGATATTTTTTAATAAGTATTTTTTAAGAGTTATTAATTTATTGATTGTTATATAGTTAGTATAAGATAGTTTTCTGGATATTAATGTATAATCGGCAATAAAGTAGTAGATAGGTTAGCGGATAAAAGTATAAAGGGTAATATAATTAATCTAGAATTTATTAAACAATCTATAATTAATGGAATAGGATTGATAGTATAAAGCCTAATTTATAATATTATAAATATATAATAATATAAAAATAAAATAACGCTTTCGGGAGGGTACTGTAAATGATAATTTGGTTATGTTTTAAAGAAGCTATTAAAGTTAAAATTCCCTAAATTAACCCTGCATCAATTATTAGTAATATACTTTAAATATAGCGATTTTTAAACGAAAAAGTGAGTAATTGAAATTTTTGAAATAAAGTCCCAATTCACATCAGATTATCATTAGATTATTCCCCAAATCCCCCCCGTGAAGTCAGTTCATCCGGAATCGAAATAGCGACCTTACTAGCGCCGAATCTCGATTCCCGCTAGGCTACATTATCCGGAAATAAGCTGGGCAAACCCTGCCCATCTACTAACAAATCTTCCACTACAATATTCTATATAATTATTATTTATATAATATTAATACTTTTGAAGATAATTAATAATTTTATAGAGAACCAATACAAACTACTGAAAATAATCTATAATTATGCCGAAAAAATCTTTAATATTTAAATTACTTTTTTTAAAAAAAAATATAATATATTATTATAAATCTAAATAACAAATCAACTCAAGGGAATAAAACAAAAACTTTAGAAAACTCTAAAACAAAAATCTTGGGTAGAGATTGTTTTATTAAAAAATATTATAACAGTCATATAATATATAAACATATAAAGCCTAATCTATAAACCTATATTAATTTATAGCTCTAATAATTATAAAGTCTAAATTAATTTAACGAAAATTGATACCCTAAAAAAGATAATAAATAAAAAACTTATTAATTAGATTAATCTTATTATTCCTATAACCCAAATTATAGGTATATATAGAATAATAGATATTAAATTTACAATTATTATAAAGATTAAAAAGGGATATAATATAATTACAAATAATTTAGAATAACTTTATTACCTTTTTTTTAATATTAAAGCTAAAAGATTAACCCACCAAATTATAATATATAATATTTATACGAATATAACTGATATGGACAAGCAGGATTTTTTGCAACGAAAATTCATCCTATAATTAAAAGCTGATAACATAAAGCTAGACTTGAAAATCAATTATTCGTTTTGGCTAATCTGATATAATATAAAAGAAAAGAAGATATTATCCCTGATATTGGCCTTGATCTTCCTAGAGATAATTAATGTAGTATTGATAGATAATCTATTCCATAAATCTTAATGGTATAAAACGAATCTATATAATATTATCTACATTTCTAATAAATGTTATAATTGTTAGAAGTTAAACTATTATAGATTTTAATTATATATAAAGAAAATAATATACAGAAATTATATAAAAGATTACTAAACAGATATATACTCAAAAAAAAGCAATGAATATAAAAAAGAATAAAAATGTATTAATTAAAAAAATAATCATTATATATAAAATAGATTTAACTATCGAAAATTAGATAATAAATTTGCTTAAGTAAAGAAAATAATATTATATACACCTAATAAATTTGTAATAGAAAATAATAAACGATTATTCGCTGTAAATATACCTCCCTCTAGCCTTACTTTTTCTGCTTTATAAAATGCTTTAAATAAAAGAAGGAAAATAATGGAAAAAATATTTATCCGCTTATCCTTATATTAAATAAGATTAATCATAATTTATATTATTTTACCCTTCCAACCAAAAGCAATTATTAATATCTTTAATATTTAAGCATCTACTTCTTTTTTTGGAATATAAGTAACACTGTAATATATATTATAAAAAAATATTATAATAATATTCAAAATTAATGAATTATAATAAAGAATTTATAATATTATAATATAATATTAATAAATAAAAGATAGTTATGGTAATTCTTTTTAATAATTTGAAGATAATATAATATTAGATTATAATAGTTTAAGAACTATGGATAAATAGATTTAACTAAAGTATTTATAATAATAATAAAAACTAGTATTTTATACATAAACAATAAAAAAATATAAAAATAATTATATTTATTAATAAAAGATTTGATATTAAAGATTAGATTTTTATTATATTTATACTGGATTTATACATTTTTATAATCTAAACGGGCAAACCAGATTAAAAGATAATTATTTAGATTATTAATATCTACAACCCAATCCTGCACTTATGCTATAGGGCTATTGGATTATTCATTCTATTGGTTATAAAAACCGAATTAGATAACTGAAATGTTTAATACATTGTATTAAAAGATTTTAATCTATATTATCCGTTGTGGAGAGGAATTATAGAATCTGCACCAGAAAATTATTCCACCAATTTAATTAATATAATGCATTAAGTTAATGCTGTTTTAGCTACACCGGAGGCGTTTAGGATATGGAATAGAGGGACTTTCTTCTCCACTATCAACCTTACATGGATATTAGACAATTTAGAACATTTATTAATGAATTATAGAATTCAGGAAAACCTAAACTTTGGTTTAAATTACCTTCCAGTCCAAATTAGACTTAATTTAATCCCTAAAATATTTAAAGTTTTATATAAATAATAATAGAAAAAGATAATAATAAAAGATTTTTATAATATTCTTTATTATAATACCCCAGATGATATACCTATATTCAATAACGAGCAGAGTATAGATTTCTATTTAAATAATATTCTTTATTATATAATTAAATCGATTAATAATATAGTCCCTAAATCCAAAGTATTAATCTATAATAAACCATATTGAATACTCTAATACTTTACTCTTATTAAAAAAGCGCGATTATTGAAATACGAACTATTAGCCACCAACTTACCAGCGATTTGTATAAAATATAATAAAGTATATAAAGTAAAAAAGAGAATAATAAATAAAAAAGCAATCCTTCACTTTTGTAAAGAATTAGCGGAGGCGATATATATATAAAAAAGCATTTGGAATACAAAAAGATAGGTAAAAAACAAAAATCATTTTTTTAAATAAATATTATAATTTCTAAATTTAAAAATAGATAATAATTAAACTATAATAAAAATAAAAAAAGCCTTAGTTTTTGTAAATCATTTTTTTGTATTTTTATTATACACTAATCTAATAAATATTATTAATTATAATATAGGAAGGAAGAGATATTTATAATTATTAAATGAAGAATAGAATATTAGCGAAGATAATATATGCTATATAATAGCAAAACTATTAAATTATAAAACTTCTAGCCTATCCGGACTTACAAACTTCGTAATTAAAAAATTATTTAAAATCCTTAACCTCTATTACACACACTTATTTAATGAATGTATTAAATTTAGGTATTTTCCCAGATATTTTAAACAAATATATACTTTTATAATCCTAAAATTAAGCAAAAACAAATTATTAGTAAGATTATATTGTCCAATAACCCTTTTGAATATTTTTGATAAATTATTGGAGAAATTAATTGTTAATAAGATTTTATGTATAATAAAAACTAATAGCCTACTCCCCATCTATTAAATAAGAGTAAGACTGGTACAGGATATTACTGTTATATTGAAGTTAATTATTAAACAAATATATATACTCTAAAAATCCTTCCCAAATCAAATGGCCAGTCTTTTGAATTTTGATATAGCAGGGGCATTTAATAACGTCTTATATCCGCGACTATTATATATTCTATACTAAAAGCGTATACCTAAATATCTAATTAATATAATAACCAGTTTCCTTATTAATAAATATAATAGTATATAAATAAATAATTATATAAGCCTTTAACGTTTAGTATACAATAAAATTCTATAAAGATTATTATTAAGTCCAATTCTTTTTTTGTTCTATAATAATAAATTAGTCGAAATTTGCTCCACAGTTTACTGGAAAAATAATGCAGTAGGATTTGTAAATAATATTAATATTTTAGTATAGGGCATTATTATTATAGATACTTACCAAATCCTATAATATATATACAACAAATACCAGGATTAGATAAAACGACACAAAGCTAAATTTGCCCTAGAGAAATACTAGCTTTTACACCTTATTAGAAACCCTAAATAATATAATTTTATTGTTTTAATTATATTTAATACTATTATAGTTAATCTATATAATAATATAAAAATGCTAAGCTTTTAGATCGATGGATAATTAAGATAATAAAAATATATAAAAAAGATTAAACATAAGTTAATAATCTAAACTCTAATTTTAATATATATAATATCCTTTATATAAAAAATAAGCCTATATAATTCTCAATAAATATATAAAACAATAGTAATACCGGTAATCATTTACACCTTAATTGTATGGCATATACTAGATAGGATAAAGAAAATGAAAAAAAGCATTACCCTAAGACTTTAAAAATAATAGAACACCTTTTTTCGATTAATTTGCGAAAGTTTCAAAGCTATTTTTATACCAATTTTTTATATAAAGATAATATATATTCCCCTAAAACTTTATTTTAACAAACTTCAAATAAAAACAAAATATAGAATTTAAATAATAAGAATAATAAACTTAATCCAAAATGTATATAATAAAATTAAAAGAACAATCTAAAGATATAAAGGGAAAGTAATAAACTTCTTTATTTCTAATATACTTAAATATAATTAGATTATAAAAAGTATAGGAATTAAAGAAGTTTTAATTTACCAAAACTATAATCCGATAATTAATAAACAAATATTTTCTATATTATATATAATTGCAAAAATTATACAAAAAACTTAAGATAATTAATCAAAAGAATAATGAAATATAAAAAATAAGCATATCGGATGGAGAACGCCAGCTTATCGCGATTATAAGATCCAAAAGGCTAGGGTAGCTATATATAATAAAATACTAAAAGATATTTTATTAATAGTTTTAGTAATTAGAATAAAAAAAATTGGTTTAAAAGATTTCCTCCACAGCTGTAAAATCCCTAATATTATTCCGGAATGCAATCGCTATAGATGGAGAAGATAAACAGCAAAATATATATTATTTAAATGCCCAATTTTTAAATTATAACAAATAAATTTTATACATATTATGTACACTGCTTTTACTAAGCAATTAATCTGAAATAGGGTAATATTTAAAGCAGTAATGATATAGTTAATAAAAACTAGCCTTTTATTATAATATAATTTATCTTTAAAAATATTAATTAATAATATTTAAAATACTATTAAAATACTAAACAGGAAATTACTATAAGCTATACAAATTATTCCAAAACTTATTCAATTTAATAAATCAAACTCCTATAAATTATTAAAAAAGCTAATAGCAACTTTAACACCTTTAACCTTATTTTCGATTTTATTAACAAAGTTATATTAAATATATTAAAAAGGCTATTATAAAGGTTCTGGTAATATACTTAAATTTTATATAAATCCAAAAAAGTAATAAAACTAAATATAATCAATTTAAAAGCTTCTATTTATTAAACTTAAATAATTTTAATATTAATAGTATTTTTTTTATAATAAATTTTGGCAATTGCAATAATAATATCTATTACAGTTACAAAAAGGGTATAATATTACTTTAATATAGACTTTAAAAAACGAATCTTTTTATTACCCGTTTAAAGCATCTTTTTGTAGCGTTATACCCTAAATTTAATAATAAAAGTTTTTAGATCCTAATTCTTATAGTACACTAAAATAATGGCATTCTTCGCTTTATCTGCAATATATATATTAACTATAAATAAAGCGTTTAATACAATTTCTATATATTTAATAGAAATCTATAGATATATATATTAGTATTATTTTTAATAAGGGTATAAAAAGAATTTGTTTATATTTTAATAAAAGGCTTTTTTTTTGTAATAATATTTATATTTGTTATATTAATATATATATATAAGATTAGGTTTTATAACCAAATTATAAAAACATTTAATATAACAACTATAAAAAAAAGGTTTAGTAGGGCTACAAAAACAAATAGGAAGTTTATTGTAAGTATAGTTCTTTTTGGGTGATATTATAATTAAAATTAATAAATAATTTGAAAAAAGGATTTAATAATTTAAAGATAATATAAATTATTGTTTATATAATCCCTAATAAAAAAAAACAAAATAATAAACAAAAGGTTATATAATTAAAAGTAAGGTTATTTATAGGAAAATACAGATAAAGAATTAAAGAATGTATATCGAAATAAGGAATATAAATACTTTTATAAAAGGATGCTTAAAGAGTATAAAAAGAGTATAAAAGAAATGCAAAAAAATGGAGATTTACTTTTAAATCTAAATTGGAAGAAAAAAGTACATTTTTTAATTTATTACAATTATACAAATCGATATATTAACCTTAATTAGTAAAGTAGGATAGAATATTTTCAATTTATTGATATTATAGATTATTAGTATTTAATAAAATGGATAATAGCTATAGACATTTTAGAGATCTTTTGGGGAATAGGAGGTTGTTTGTAGAAGCTTCTTCTACTTTTTTCCTTATAAAATATCTATTATTGTATATATTACAGGCGAATCGCATGGTCAGCATAGCTATAGCTATAGATAGATCAAATCGATTATGAATTATTACTATTATAGCGATTTTAAGATGTACTATAAGCGCTTCAATTATACAAACGCTGAAATCTATTGTTTATATAGCAAAACTAAGATTCCAGAGTACTTTGCTTTCTGTAAGATTTTGGTAAGAAAATTCTATTTGTAATTATTAAAGCTTATTTATTTATTGATAATTGTTTAAAAAGAATTTAATTATATATAATAATTTTTTGCTTTTTTATAGAAATTTGAATATTTTATAAAAGCAATGTAATACTTTATATTCTGTAATTAGGAACCTGATGGTACTTTAAATAATACTATATTGAATACTGTATTCAACCCCCCTGCCTTCCCTAACCCCCTTTTCCCTTCCAACCCTCCCCCCCCTCCCCCCCCCTTACCCTTTGCTACACTTTAAAGCCTAATCTAAAGCGTAATTCATAAAGCGCAATAGAAGTTTTTCTATAAGATAATACAAAAACTACAATCTAATATAATAATTATCTATTTAATACTTTTTATTAATATAATTATTATATAGCTTAATATACTATTCTTAAAGATATAATAAATAAAGGTTAACCCCTTTTGATATAGGATACTTTTTTAAACAATAGAAGAAAGCTGCCTAATAAAGCTAGAATTATAAAAGATCGCTGGGAGAAAGCGGTCTTAATATTTTAATTTAGCGATATTGTACAATATGTACCTAAGTGGCGAGCTTTTGGGTCTATAACCCACTAGTGTAT
>PDUE01000504.1:0-28753 GCA_002909645.1 Monilinia polystroma | reverse complement strand
TTTTTGGATATAGCTACTTATACATACACACATACACACACACCCACCCACGCATATATAACACACATATATATACAAGTAATCTAAACATCTAAACACTCAGCCACACAATAGCATCCCCATCCCCCATCCAATCCCGTATCCCTCAATCCTCGATCCTCATTGACCCCATGGTGGGATCTCCCCATCTCCCCATCCCCACACTGCCCCTCATAACCTCCCCACACATCTATGCATAGTCCACCCCCTCCCATCCAAAACCCCACACAACCTAAACCCAATTTCCCCCCGACCTCACCCCTCAAATCATGATATAAAAGACGTGTACCACGATTCAAACCTCAATTTGAATTCAGATGATAGAAGCTTGAATCAAGTTCGAGTTCGAATTCGATATCTTACTTTGAATCTAAGAATCTAGGAGTCTAGGAATCTAGGAGTCTAGGAATCTAGGAATCAAACTATAGATCCATCTCTCTCTCTCTCTCACACACACACACACACACACTCTCTCTCTCTCTCTCTCTATTTCTCCCCTTTCCTCCCCCCTCTTCTTTCTTTCTTTCTCCCAAGCCCAACGCCTTTCTCTCCACACCCCCAATCTTCCACCCAGGTCCAGATCCAGGTCCAAAACTCCGCCTCCCACTCCACTTCAAATCCCCTCACCAACCACACCCATATGTACCTCATTTTACATCCCCATACGCCCACAATATACACAAAAGCCAGCCTTCCAAGACATTTAAAGACTCGGGAGGAGGGGGCGAAGAGTGAGAAGAAAAAAAGAAACAAGAAAAAAAAAATGGTCGAATAGTAATCCAATACGCCTATTAAATGCTAAATTCTAAATGCCTGGTCCTTGCTATGCTATGCTTTGCTTTGCTATGCTTACAAGTAAACGAGTAAATGCTTGATATTATCGTGTGCCTGCGGGTTGCCATTCGCTCCGAGAAAGGGGTATCATATCATCTTTCATCTCCTGCTTCACATCTCCTGCTCTCGGCTTGCTCTTTTCTTTGGAGCTTATAGCCGGTAGCTTTCTACCCTCCGCGTCCTCTCATACTCCAAAGTCATCCCTTTATTCTTGACGCAGTGATCTCGCTTTCTTTTCTTTTCTCTTCTCTTCTTTCCTTTTCCTGTCTGTCTATCTTGACTTCCTGTCTCCATCTCCGATTCTTCAGTGGAAGTCGGCATAGCATGACCTTCTTTCTCATCACCAGATCACAAAACATTCAAGAGATTCCTCAATCCAGCCTTGGGGTTTTCATCAGATTGGATACTCCGGGGCATATGCGGATGATCTTGCTTTTGCTCTTGGGGCTGGGCTTGCTCTTGTTTCTGCTCTTGGTTTTGAGGCTGGGCCTGATTTTGATCTTGGGGTTGCGCTTGGCTTGCTTCTTCATTGCCATTCTCGTGGATTCCGATGGGCTTTTCGGGGATCCATTCTTTTTGTTCGGGGATCCATCGGTGTCTGTAAAATGTGTTTGTTAGTATGGGGGATGTAACTTTTTTTTTAGGGTTTAACGGAATGGGGATCATGGACTGAAAGAGACTGGAGTCAAGTTCATAAGTAAAAAGGGAAAGGGAGTTGAATAGAGCAAGAAAAAACATACCCCTCATGTAAAGTCTTGGTCAACGCCCTCGGACTATACTCATCCGTAAGCACCTTATCAAAACTATACGGCACCAAAGCGGGAACGCCCTCAAACTCCGTCTCCCTTAATGGATAAAGATCCCTCGTGCGATAGCGATGGTAATTCTTGCAACTCCAAACCCCGGGTTGCGTACTGGGGTTCACCTCCGCAAGTCCCGTAATATCAATAAACAAGCCGTTCCTCACATCGATCCAACGCGCATCAATCACATTCATTCCGTCTCCTCTGACTCGTTCCCAATTCCAGGGATTGACATCAAGTAGATATTCACGGGTGAAAGATGATCCGTCATCGGCTCGTCCCGTATAGTTATGTGTCGTCATGTTCATATTTTCGCCCAGCCAGGCGAGAGTCGCCGAGGAAACCTGCGTATCCAGATCCCAATCCCATGGCATGATTTTGCCATTCCACCACCACCCCAATAAGGTTCCATGCGCAATCCACGTCTCGATATTGCGTTCGCGGAATGTGGTTAGATAGGATCGGATCAGATATTTAAGGGTATCTTGTTTTTCTTCATAAGTTACTGGCTTGCCTTGGAAATATCGTATGTCGTAGTGTCCTAACGCATCACCTCCTCCTGGCTCGTGGAAGTATTTTGTGTTGGGAGGTTCATCCCTTGCTTCTATTGGTGCAGCAGGTTCTTCATTCGGTGTTGGTGAGGCGTATGCGAATGAGTTGAGGAGAATGAATGTTGTGGCGATGGCGCCTATGACGTTTGGAGAGCGCATTTTTTTACGATTGGTGAATTTCCAAACAGTCTGTTTTCCTTCTATCTTTCAATTCCAAGGCTCTTCCCACAATTCACAATGCCCAAGACGGAAGAAGGGTAAGCTCTCCAGGAGATATGAACTTGGTATAAAATATCCCCAATTTCTAATTTGCAAATGGCCCAAGCTACTAGTCAAGCAAAATTGGCAATGAAGAAATCGAATATCGACGATTGCCTTGCTGGATAGGATGGATAGGATGAATAGAATTAAAAGTTTATCGGAAAGGATATCGATATAAGAAACCAAGGAGGACCCAGTATGCTCGTGTGCTTCACTTCCGAGACCGAAAGTAATGCCAAGCAATATGCAAGTAGCCAAGAGAACAACAGTTAAGTGATCTTGGCGTCCCACGGGTCTCCGAAATAATCAAAATACGAGGCGAGGGAACTTTCGAGACGGCGTTATAGGAAATGATAGGAGCTTGGTATTATATTACGACCTAGGTACGTATATCAAAATGTAAGGCAAGATGCAAGGTGATGAAAAACGGCGTGAGTACTCGTCCGTTCTTATATGCAACAAAGGAAGTTGGGAATATATGATGAATGAGAGCGGATGTATCGAAGCGATAGAGAACGACTGTAAGGCAAAGGACGAGAATAGATCAAGATCCCATGTAATCCATAAGTGAAGAAGCAAATGATGGATAGAAGAGTAAATATTTCAAAGGAACGGGAAAGAAAGGAGTTTTGTTGAATTTCAATCTGATCATGATCTAGAAGAGGAAAGAAAAGGGGAGGGAAGAGTATTTAATCTAGCTCTTGTTTTGTGACCTTTGCCCAATTATCCTTGATATTGTTATAACTTACAGAGAACAATCAATCCTGGCCATGGATTGATTAAGATGGTTGGGATGAAAGTCATGTAAGAGTGAGGAGCCGCGATGTATCGAATACAATTCAATACAATTTACTACCTACCTAGGTAATCGAAGTGTCAATTCAAAGCTTCCCAAATCTTACCCAATCGTATCAATGTACGCGGCAGATGAAGTAGAAGTAGGGAAGAGCAATAAGAATATCAGAATGGTTACGTATTCAAGCTTTTTGGGTAAAATAGATGGATGATTATGTGAATAGATGGATGTTTTGGTACAGTAGATGTTTTGATTGATGCAAGGGTAAAATATCACACGGCCGGGAAGAATTAGATGATATCTGTGTTTGTACACAGTATCTACTCGCTGATACCATTCTTAACTAATCTACAATTACTTCGTCTTCGGTGTTTTTGTTAAATATCATCTTTGTCTGTCCATTATTCAAAAGTCTAATTGCTATTATCGCTAATGGATAATGTTAAGATCTCCTTTCCGTTAAAGATTAGTTTATTACTTTGGTATTTTACTATACTGCACCAACATTTAGATCTTTCTGACTTTTTTGACGGCTTATAGATCTTTCACTAACGTTTCCATTAACGCTTATCGCAAGGCACAGTAGAATAATCCAGTCGAGTAGAATCCAAGTAGCCGATAAACTATTCAAGTCCCTCCATCCTTTCATGCCCTTTACCAGCCAAGTCCTTGGCTACCAGCTGGCGCTAATACTATTATATCCTTAGTAGCAAAGATACATAATACCATTAATAAAAGAGATTACAGAGACCGGTAATTGATCTTCATCATTCCATCTGCTACAGCTTCAATGTTAACTAACAACTACTTTTACCACCAGTGTACCTAGGTATGCTAACCTTATTATTGACATCGAAAGCCATACAAAAATTACCAATCTCTCTCTATTCTTAGTTGAACTCGTTCATCCATCCTCAATGTTTCAAAGTTCCATCCCCCTTTTTACACGATGGCTAAGTTCTGCACAGTTCGTCACCGGCACGGCGTAAGGGTCACGGATATATACCCGTTACTTGTGGTACGCGTCATCCCTATATGAATTCGGAACATATTGTAGGAATGATAGGATATATAAATGAGGGGTATACAGGACTACGTACGTACGCTGGAGAGTTTGTATTACACAACAGATTAGACAGAACAGAACACTGCCTACTGTATTGTAACATTAATCTCAAAGGCCACGAGATGGATGTTACTAAATGATATCTGTGATAGAAGAAAAGTTTGCAAGATGTGTGTAACACTTGGGAGTGAGTATATGAACTAAACCAAACCAACAAATTCATCCCTCTATCTTTTTCTCTCTGCATTACAATGGGATCAAACACACCTGGGTAAAACCCCGAAATCCCAAAAGTCAACATTTCATAGTAGCATTTTCAACCATTTTCATTGCGTCTTTCTTTGAGTCTTTCTTTCCCCTAATTCGACCTTCCAGACGATTCCCACGAAGCAGGTCACTCTAAGCCATTTAAGCCTCTGTGGCGCACGACTAACTTCGCCAAGCGCCAAATTAGGCACTCCGTAAAAGTCAAAACCTGCTTGAAGCCTTGTAGAGTCGTGTGCTCGGTTACCATCCCCAGTGTACACTGTACCTGAGCCCTGTCAAGATGATTCACGCATATCGATCGGCGGGGTTTCAAGGTTAATACGGTATTACAGCAGTTTGATATGGAGTACGGGGGTGCATACTTATATTGCTAATTATAAGGCTGGTGATCCAATTGAGGGCAATTCCCGGGTAAGCCGGTAACGTGAGCTTTGGGTTAATGAAGATGAGCGATGCGCAAGGACATAGCTGTCATGAGTCTCGAGGTGTCTCCCGGACACTGTTATCTTCTCGAATTAGAAAGCTGATAAGCCTGCGTCGACTTATCTCCGTCTCATTCTTCTCAACTTACCTCATCTTTTCAGCTCCCATTCCCGTTTCCAAGACTCTAACTCAAAGTCGGACTAACCTACTAAACTTGGATGTTTTTCCCATCCTATCTGCTAATCATCAGATGACTAGTTAAAAGAAGACGATAGAAGCATCCCATCGTTATCTCAGTCTCTTACATGTACAACGTTGTACAGTAGAAACCTTAACCTTACAACACGTTGTCGCGTTATTGTCCCAAGCGAGACAAAACTCCGAGTAACTACACAATACATAACTTAGATTAGAATCAGCCAAATTACTACATCCATGATAAATACATGTATACACATCTACACCTACTTACCATATGGATACTAGAACATGCCTAAACTACAAACCTTCGCAACCAATATAACCAACCATAAAGTCGGTTTATAAAATCGCATAAATTACAAACGACAAACTATAATAGTAAAGTATATAACCTACCAACCACATCCCCGCACCTCCAAAATCTTAAAATCCTCGCACACTAAACTCTAACCTCCCCCCCCCCCCACCAAACCCAGCGCTCCAAGATCCCAAGCCCCTCCCCTAACTAACCCTCGGACCAAAAATTCCAGACGAAAAGTCCATCCTAAGATTCAAATTTGCAAATTCGCAATTTTATCCATCTATTTTCATGAAATCAATTCACGTCGTGGATCAGGGGATTGGGATTGTGATTGAGATGGGGAATCTTGGATTCATGATATGTAATGCGACGAGCATACAGATGATCTAGAGTGCATTGGAATTGGATTTCGCGTCTTGAGTTATGGTGAGTTCGATTGGATTCGATTAGATTAGAGGTTCGTTTGACGGTTGGGGAATGACGGTGCTTGGTTGCGTTGGGGTTCAGTGTGTAGTGTGAGCGATTTCTCGGTTATAAAAGAAAGGGGGGAAGGGAAGGGTAAGCGGGATAGGAGGATTCTAATGATAGGGATATTATACCGGAGGTTTTGCGTGGAAATTTTGAGGTTGTGTTGCATCGTTGATGTAACGGTATTGTACAAGTTGCGATATTTGAGAATACCAGGGAAAGAGGTGGGGATTTGAGAGATTGTGATATTTGATATATAATACATGAGATCTGGCAGATGGAACGAGGAAGATTTACAAGATAGGTAAGTTCTGAGTAAGGCCACCTAGCTTAACAGTTATTGATCGAGATTGAGCTAAGGTGCTAGTGCATCGCGTGCATCTCCTTTATTATTTGTTATTTGTTATGCGATATTTATTTCACGCCTATTCGATCTACTACCACAAGTTCGGTTTGCTTGATTCGATATCCTAAATCGAATTTCAGTTCAATTTACACGAATATATACGAACAGAAGAAGAAGAAGAAGAAGAAGAAGAAGAAGAAAACACACATAAAAGTTTCAAGACTCCTCACACTGTAACCCACAAGATCCCAGAAAGGCAATCAAGAAACGAACAACAAATTTCTGCACAAACTCTATTTGATATGAAGATATAAAATTCTACCCAACCTCAAGATTTTAACCTTTTCCCCTCCGCCCCCCTGTACACTTCCACATCGTATGGAAAACCACAGCAGAAATAAGCGAGCTCTCATAATTCCAAATTAGCGAGGTGCATAGTCCCTCGTGTCATTCGAGTAATCTAAATAAGGTTTAGGGGGATCGGTGATCGTATCGTCAGATCTCGATGCTGACGAGATTTGGATATAGCATGAAGATGATGGGAAGGGCTTTCCTTGTGTTGGGTGATCGAGTTGTGAGTTTTGTTTGTAGTGTTGAGTTTTGGTTGTGTTGGACGTGTGAAGTTTATTTTTTGGCCTGTTGATCGGATATGATGATTTTCTTCTTTCTTTTGGCTTCAGCTGGAGTTTGTTTCTTTTCTTTCCTCGTCTATGCTTTCAAACTTCAAGTATGGGTAAAATTTTCTCATTCTGACCGCTCTTGACCTGTCAAGCGACAGTATGCGATGCGGAGGTACTGGTGATATGGCATGAAGAATAAATTGTGTAGTTCACTATGCCGTGGTCGCAATGAATATTGGGTAGAAGGAATATGGTTCTGTAGAAGTGATAAACGAACATGTGATCCATTGCAAAATAAAACTCCTGGGCCAAACGGTCCTAACCTCACATCATTCCCTATAAGATCGAAAGCATCCCACTCATCTCATTTCCGTTCCTGTGGCCAGAATTTCCACCCCATCCCAATTTCCCATAAAGCACATCCATCTTAATTGGCGTCATGAATTCACTCCCCATACCTGCAAAGTTTGGCTCGCCGTTGGAACCATCCACTTTGTGCCACCAGAACATTGGCGCATCCCCTTGCCATTCATCAATCAGGCCAACTAGTGTTTGCAGGTATCCATATGTTACCGGTAGTGGGCTAGATGGTCGTCATAAGCTGACTTATGTCGCAAAGGCTGCTCCTATGCCCGCCAAAATTGCGAGGCAAAGTATTTGGATTGGGTACATAACTAGGATGGATAGTTTCAAGTCCGAGCTAATGGCCAGGCTGAATATACAATGTGAGATCGCTTTGCACACAAACAGAGCAATGCTTTGCCAGCTCTTTGAGATCATTAAAATTGAGTTGTAGTTTGGATGAGCTCCTTTCAATGATGTTACTCGGCGGAAAACTCCCTCGTTACGGGAAGGATTGACAATGGGCTCGGCACAACGTAAGGAGAGTGTGAGCACACTTTGGAAGGTTGCGATAATGACGATAGGTACTACCTGTCTCGATTTTTTTTTTTAAAAAAAAAAAAACAGTGGATCCTGACTGTAGATGCTATCTGCAGATTATCAATATTATTGAACTTGGGCAGTTGGTGTCATCTTGGGGTGGAACAGGAAGCAAACTCCATGAGCCGCCAGACATTCCTATTGATCTTTTTTCAAAGGTTATAGGAAGACCAATGACAAAATATACCGCCCCGGCCCATAAGCCGCCATGCAAGAGGACAGCCCGTAGTAGTTGTATAACTTTTTTCTTTTCGGGTCGCGAAGAAATTGCCGTACCTTGCTTCTCTTTCGGAAGAGAGGGAGAGTAATCCGTGCCTTCATCGTGAACAGCCTTCATACAGCGGCCCATCTTTCGCGGCAGATAGTACATACTTTCCGCGTTGCTACAGACATATGCCGTATCGATTGAACTTGAGCTCCACATTGGTACTTCCGTCGAAAAGATTGCCCATGTAGCAAGCACGGCCTGATCCATGATACTGAAGCTAAGAATCATCAAAGAGGACCATGATAGTATGCCGGCAAGCCTTACAACGAACGGTATGGATGCATATGATAAAACGATGCAGATGAAGAAAACCAGGTTTGAATATCACCAAAACAAAGTCAGTTTCAATGTTGAAAAGTGCATTCTATCCATAGTTTCAGGCCATGTTCATGAGCCAATGCCACACTTTTGTCATAGGTATTAGACCGAGATTTCACGACGAACATGAACCTAGTACTCGAACTTTCCTTGCCTTGTTGGACCTGGAAAACTCCGAGTTTGATAGAAGGCGAATATTTGAATCGAAAGCTCGCCTTCCCTCAGCCTGGAGGGACCATCGGTGAGATACGCTAAGTATGGATCCGGTACATCCATTGAGAAATGTTACAACGATATTCAGGGCAAGCGAAATGATCTCGTTGTTGAAGTTGATGTTGAGATAGAGCTTGGACGATTTCGCTTACGGCTCGAAAGCCTTTGTGCAATTTTTTAAACCAGCTTTTCGTGGTAGACGGAGACAACGCCATCGGGGTATCAATAAAGTTTGAGTGGGTTGACTCCCAAAGACAATTTGGAACTAACTTGCGCTATTTCGAAGTACGCTGTTAAAAAACTTCAGAGGAAGAAAAACACCGTAGCTCAAAGTCGAGAGTTTTGACAAGCGGAGAGTCCCCATACACCCCATAAAAGCGTGTCCACACCTGTCAATGATTTATTAGTCCGAAGTCAGCTCACATCCTTTATCTAATAATAGTTGTAGCTCATTTAGTTTTTGCAGTACTGCATGCTCCCACGTCAGTGTGATACTTCGCCATCATCAGCCTTACCTCGCAGCATGTTGTCCTCGTGCCAGTGAAGTACGAGTGTGCCCATATCGAATTGTTCAATGAAAGAGTAAGATCCTGACGTGGCCAATATTTCTGTTCTCAGATATAGAATAAGAAGTCTCAAGCATATATAGTACGCTGCAAAAAATCGTGCCATTGGCCTGAAAATTTCTGCAATTCCTAGTGATGTGACACATCATACTAGCTGATACCAATCAATTAATTCAATTCGCAATATACTATAATATATGCAGTAATGATATCGGGCAGTTAACCACGTTGTCCCCTGCATTGACTCCTACGATCCCACAAATAGTTTCCCGAAGAGCAAGTTGATTGTTCCATCATCATCGTTCAAGCATTTCTACGAGTATTCCCTTAGAAAAGCACTTCTAGCAGCCGTCATGCAGCCATTCCTATAAATTCACCGTATATTACAATGCTGCACAAGTCTTAGTTTCAAGTCAGATGTACCTGTGAAAAGATGATCATCCTCACCTGTTGGGTGTAATCAAATGATGAAAACTCCGGTTTGCAAATGCGGAAACTCCTTGCCCCCTAAGTTAATCCTACCTGGAAGTTCAGACGGGCCAGTCGAGTCGCCGTATCTATCTAAAGGCCGGAACAATAAACAAATTTTCTGGTGAATAAGACAAGAAAGAATTTGGAATCAAAACGAAATGTATGCAATTGACGAAGAACCGCATTCATACCAAATAATAAGAGTAGAAACTATGAAGAACCTTCCCCAAAACCAGAGACCAATGTGCTTGGATCAATTATATAACTGTCAGTTTCTTATATTTCTATGACAGATAAAGCCTGTGCGTAGCTTATATTCTTCCTTTAAAGCTTCGAATTTGATCTTGAAAGTAGTAGTCACCAAGCGCTTCCATTGGATTTCTGGAAAATTCCATACCAAACTAATTTCGAGGTCCTTTAATTTATATTTTTCGACCAATCCCAAATCAATATTCAGCCGACGTGGTTTTCCGCTCTCGAGAAGCAGCCCTCTATAACGGTCAATAGACTGGGTTTCAACTGAATGTAACATGTCTAGAGCCTCAAAAACTCTAATTGGCTCGAACCATTCTAACTCCTTCATTATCTATCCCATGGATTTTGCGTCATTATAAAACTCTGCGTGATCCTCGACCTCAATTGTTAACGTCTTAAGATTGCAAAACGCCTCTAATAGATGACCTACGAAGACACTTCTGTCACGTAGATTCTCTTGTGCTGTATTGTTCCTTTCAAAAAGAATTTTGTCAAATGAAAAAGAGAGATTTTGGACTTTTCCTGCCTCCGCTCGCACCATCAGATGCGGATCTGAGTCCGTAATAGCTGATTCTCTCCCAAGATACTCTGCGCAAAGAAACAACACATCCCTTTCGTAGTCAAAATAAATCTCGGATAAACCCCTCAAAGCTGGAAACGCTCTTTTATATCTTTTCAATGTGAATTCGTATGACTCTTTGCAAACAAACAATAAGTTTGGAGGCTTCATCTCTGAACAAAAGCCAGCAAACGCTTCGTTTCTCTTTCGTACCGTAGTCATGGGAGATTTCATGTCCTGTGGTAATATATCGAGACAGCCTCCGCAAGTAGTACCATACGAACCATTATAATTGTCGTTGTAGCATCTGTCTAGCACGATCCTATCAGAGCATACTCTAACCATTGCGTGCTTGCAAAGAGAGAGAGCGAAACAATTCAACTTTTCTATTCGCGGACCAGGCATTGCTTCTTCCCATATCTTGAGTCGAATTTCGATTAGAAACTGCCAAAAGATTGTGAATGAATGGAATTTATACCCGCTACAGTTTTCTGATATTGTTTCTTCCATTTCTGAGTTCGCCATAGCTCGATAGGAAATTCACCAAACTCGACGGCATGTGATAGTCTGAGGTTGGAAGATAATTTATGTGATGTATGTTTGATTCATGCCGGAACTTTCAAGACTAGTAGGTACCTACCTAGGTAAATTTGAGCTCCAAGAAGGACCTCGAAATTAGTTTGGTATGGAATTTGCCAGAAATCCAATGGAAACACTCACACGTGATGCTTTAATGTAGCGATGCGGGATAGCCTGCCAGAAAAGGTTAACCTCAACTTGAACCTTAACCTACCTCTAACTACTCGACTGCCGAGTACCTATCCTTTGATATATAAGTCACGGGGTACACTCACGCTTAAGTGATAGATAGAATCATCTATGAGATGAAGGCTTGGAAATAGTTAAGACTCAGACATGTTAAGATTATAAGTTTTATTAACACCTAACATTAAGATGTTAATATATACACAAACCAGGTAAAACAACTGTCGATTCTCCTTTAGATCTTTCTTGCGCCTATAGTGACATTCTGGGCGTATAAGGCGTATAGGTTGTGTAATGAGCTTGCAGTTAACATTAAGCTGAATGTGGCGCCAAAGACCACAACATCCCAACCTCATTTCAACTCCATTTTTACCCCCCAAAAATGCCCTATTCCTGCCATTCTTCCATCTCAAGTAAGTCTTTACATGCCATATCAAGTATCCGAATCCTGCTGTTCGATGACCATGCATATGCAAGCACCACGACAATAGCAGAGATCTTCACAACAATAATGGCAGCTACCGCTTCGCGTACCAAGTTCTCCTTTCTCCAAGCCCCAAACCATCACCATTAAAATCATTCCTGCATGTCTCCTATCAAATCTCATACCTCACCTTCACAAGTACTAGAATCCTCCATGCCATCATCATCTTCCATCTCTTCTCTTTGAACGCAACTTTCGCCCTCACAGCTTTCACTCTTACTACAGCGTAATACCTGCAGCGCAGTAACCACACCACAACATCCATACATCCCTCCACCATCTCCCATCCCAAGCCCACCCCCATTAACATCTTGCTCTCCCCAAAATCTTTCTCGCCAATAAACACCCACCCACTCGCTCACGCATTCCATACCCTCTCACCAGACCTTCCACCAACACTACAAAAGCGACACTGTCAGAACTCAGAACAAATCCCAGCGACACCCCCATCATGCCATCAACACGCACACAAGCACACCGACCAACAGATCCGCGGAAAGACCCCCCATTTACAAACGACAATTTACAAACTACAGGCCATCGACCACTCACACGAATAACAAGAAAATCCAACTCGACCACCACCAGAGAATCAGAGACGACAATCAACACCATTCCACAAGCAGCGCCTGGCTATTGCAATTGCCACTGCCACTGCCACTGCCAAAAGTAAGGTAACCCCAGTCCCCGGCGTATTTGATTTCCACCGCATAAATACCCCCTCTATCCTACAAAGTCAGAGAAACACCCCTCAGAATGCAAACATGTCGGGTACGTACGTACAGGATACGATGCCCATCCCGATGAACACCAATCAACCATACAAAGAGACCCATAACGATCCAGCGAGCTCCATAAAGGCTTAAACCCCTCATCTCATCTCATCTCATCTCATCTCATCTCATCAAAACCTATATCCCCAAGATCCCCAATTCCAGCAAGTAAATAAACGCATTTCCAAGCAACGTATCATCTATAGAACATAACACCTCATCCAAAAAAAAGAAAGAAAGAAAGAAAGAAAGAAAGAAAAAAAAAGCAAACAAACAAACAAACGAAAAAAAAATAATCCTCAATCCTTATTATCTATTACCTATTATCCACCTTAAAAAAAATCCCCCAAAACCAAAACCAAAAGCAAAACCAAAACCAAAATCTTACCACAAAAACTGTGAAAACGCAAACGCAAACGCAAACGCAAACGCAAACGCAAATGTGTTGCAGGGGTGGACTGCGCTTTGTATTATCGCTTTCTCCTTTTACTTTCGCTAAAGTCGTCAATTCCAACAGCACAACTTCAATACCCTCTCACCCTCAAAAGAAACCGTTGGCAACCCCAAACCCTCCCTCTCCCCTCTCTCCTCCCACATGACCCAAAAAAACCCCCCATTCAGGCCACAGATACAATACTTTCAACTCCGAGTGTTCATTCCTGACATTACCCATAATGAAATGCAAGAAAAGCTCCCAAGGCTCATTCATTATATGATGAGAGACGTCAAAATTTTCATTCCTATCTACGGTTCTTAAAAGTCATATTTATATCGTTAGAAAAAAAAATAATAACAATACTTTGCTTTTCCTTGCCAATTAACATCCTGCATCCCTCCTCTCCATCATATGTTTGCTTCATTCATAACCTTCAGAGATCACCCATCCCATAATGCCAAAACAAAGAAAGTGAACGCACTCATGTTCTCTCAAACCCATTTCTATGCATAGATAAAGCCACCAACGTTCAAAATGAAGAGGGTATGATGTATGAAATTGCAAGTGGTACTGCAGAGATGCAAGCAACATAATAGCAGCGCGCAGAAATGCAAAACAGAAAAGCAGTAGACATTTTGGTACATGATTATTCATCATCCTCGTATTATGCCTCCCAGCGTCTGAGTCTCATTGAATTCCGTCCTTTGTTCACTAGTTCTAATCATTTGTTTGTATAAGATCTCATCTCAATCCGTTCCCATTGGTAATCGTGTATTCTGATGGGCTTTGCGCACCATTTGGCTTCTTCGATCGAAGAGTGAGCGGAAATGGATACTCATCTGGATCTTCCTCCTCACTGTGGAAAAAGGTTAGCACTATATTATTCAGTTACTCCCTGCAAAACTTACGGAAGCTTCCATGCAACATAATCTTCCGTGCTCAGTCCCTCGTGTCCCTCTTGCAGACTAGCAAAATCACCAGGTGTCATCATCCCAGTACGATCTCTTGGAGAACCTGGTACTGAGAAAGGTCTGGAAATCTTCTGCTCCACACCTGGGATGAAGTCCTCTTCTTCACCATCGAAGGAATCAGGGTAGGCTCTTCTCAAAGCGAGCTGTCTAGCCTTGACGTACTCCATGCCCATGCGCTTCCAATCGAGAAGATCGCTCAATCGCTCCGTACGATTTCTCTGGTTGATTCGTTGACGTCTACTCTTGCCAGCGAATTCGAACATGTAATTCGTCAATTGGTTGACTGAATCATCGACGCCCTTCATTCTTCGGTCCACGATATAAATACCGTAATCCGTAGAATTCTCGATCAGTTCCTCCATGTAACAACCAAACCCGGACAAGTTGGTTGTAATACTTGGAACACCCATGACGGTACATTCCGCAGGTGTGTAACCCCATGGTTCATAGTAAGATGAGAAAACACCCAAATGAGTACCTCTCACGAATTCGTCATAGTCCATTGGCAAGACTGGATTGGCCGAGTTCAAAAACTCTGGGTGGAAGATCACCTTCACGCGGTCCGTTGGATGGTTGAACAGCTGAACTCTTCTGATCTGGTTAAGAATTGGGTCCTCGGAATCGTTGGCCATGTTGTGAGTGACAATGGGTGGAAGGCCATGTCTCTTCATGGCGAACAAACGTCTGCGCAGAAGGATGCGATCCTGACTGGTAATCAATTCCTTCTCATCTGGCATTGACTCACCCTCATGCCATTTGATAGCACGCTCGAAAATTCTTCTTCCGACACCTGTTTGAATAACATCACAAGTGTCACGCAACGATTTAATGACCGCCTGTCCCTTTAATGCTTCGACAGTCAAGGACTGGGTTTGCGCCGGCATGATGATGAAGGCAACAACGGTCATCTTGGATCCCGAGGACTTCAAACGGTGGTTCAAACGAGCCAATGACTCTATGAACATATCCACACCCTTATTACGGTATTCGTATCTTCCGGCAGTGAAAAAGTAGAGCGTGTTTTCGGGATCAAAGTCATTGTGTCCGTAGAAGTGACCTCGAACAAAGTCGGTGATCTTCTCCTTTGCCTGCTGGTGCAAATTTTGAAATTCGTGCATGGCGGAGAACTTTGTTACGTTCAAACCGTTGGGAAGGACACCGTCGGGCTTCCTCTTCAACAAATGCTCAGACTCGTAGGCAGTGATATGCGAGACGGTCGTGAAAACATCGCAAGAATGTGCGGAAGCACGTTCTATGCAATATCTGTGGTAGATACCACGCTTTCCTGCCTCGGCATCCACATCAAAGAATTGTAAGTTGTTGTAAAAATCCACTGATCCTGCACAGAGATATCTTCCTAGTAGAGTAGCGTGGGTGGTGAAGATGGTTGTGACATCTATACGACGCTTCTTGCAGAGAGGGAGTGCGACACCAGAAAGCCACTCGTGGAAATGCGCAATGACGGCCTTTTCCTTCTCGTGAGCGACAAACTAAGAAGATGTCAGCCTTGGAAATCAATTTGCGGGAGATCACGCAATGCCAATGTACTAACCTCTCCCAAGAACCATGCCACCAAGTAGCCAAAAACCACTGCTTCATTGGTCTCATCATCACCCGGTGGAGATGGGATTCCCGCGGTATTCCACAGGTCGGCCTTCCACTCATCGAGAAATCTGTATGCACTCTTGGTGTCTATTAAGAGAACTCTTGGGGCACCCTCAATCAACCAACGACCGTATACCAATTGAATGCCTCTTTCCTCCATGGATTCGATTGTTGCAGCGAGATGGGGGTTTGTTGGGGTTAAGGCCTCTACTTCCACGGCGGCCTATCAAATATTAGGCCAATTCATAGCGGATTGCCAAGTGAAAAACTTACAGAATGCCTATTGAGAGGACCGATGAGAGTGTATCGATCTCCATATTCTGCGGTTGTGACTGGTGCTTTTGATTTAATGACAGAATAGATACCGCCGACTTGAAGAGAGGATCATGTTAGTAAAATATTCTTTCGGCATGTGAGGAATTCCAGGAATGAAGAGGTACTTCCTTACCTCGATTCGCAACTTCTGTGGCTATCTCGAACAAAAAGTGATTCTTGATGTCTCTGTTCGTTTCCGACATCTTGATTCAGGTTGCGACAAGATGTCGCTATGTTAACCTGAGTTGTTAAAGTGGGGGGGGGGGGGGGTTGATGGGAGACTGCAGGTTGCAAGCAAGCAATGCAGATATAAGGAGAGAAGAATCAAATGGGAAGATCCAAAAAGTATCTTGTCAAGGAACCAAAGGGATATGTAAAAAAAGAGTAGGTTAGGTTTATACAATCTGGGAGGAAAACAATTGTTGGATGTTTTTTGATCTTCTTTTTTTTCTTTTTCCTTTTTCTTTTCCTTTTCCTGTTCCTCTTCTTCTCTTCTTCTCTTCTTACTTTTCCCTCTCCCACTTTCTTTGAATTTGGAATTGGAATTGAAGTTGGATTGTTCTTGATTGTTCTTGATTGTAAGTTGTTGTTATTGTTGATGATGAAGGGAAGGAAAGCTCGGAGCTCCTCTCTGACGAAATTTATGGGAATGTAGGAAGTAGAATGTAGAACTAGAGGAGCTTTCCCCACAACTGCGTTAGCGTCAAAGCATTCATGGATATGTCAATCTGGCTTGCTGTATCTGACAGACAGACAGACAAACTGACTGGCTATACAAATGACCGTATGACCGTATAACCGTATGACCGTATGACCGTACGAATGACCATCCGTATGACTACTAGGCAAGTATTGTTGGAAAAGTGTATGGAGTAGTGGTATTATGGATAGTAGAAGTAGAAGTAGAGGTAGAGGTAGAGGTAGAGGTAGAGGTAGAAGTAGACGTAGAAGTAGACGTAGAAGTAGAAGTAGAAGTAGAAGTAGAAGTAGAAGTAGACGTAGAAATAGAAGTAGACGTAGAGTATGGAGTAGAGACTCTACAAATCATAATTCAAATATGAAACTCCTGGATGGGTTTTGGAGGTGAATTTGAAATTAATCATGGGATATAAAAAGTACCTACTTACAAAGATTACTAGGTATTATTCAATTGGTTCCCACTCGTTCTTTAGATCTGATTCTTGAACACGCAGGTAAAATGTTATATATGTATAGGTATGCCAAGTAGGTAGATGCTCTATGTAGGATGTATGATGGGTGTATATATAATGTACGGTATATAATGTATGATGACAAGTCCGAGGTTAATATTATACATATACATACACATACATAGCAGTGAAAAGATGTACTAGGTAGATATCTATGTTCTGTACAACAAATAAAAGAAATGGAGAAATAATAACTTTTTTATATATTATTATTGTTGTTGTTGTTGTTGTTGTTGTTGCTGTTGTTGTTGCTGCTGCTGTTGTTGTTGTTGTTGTTACTGCTGTTACTGCTGTTACTGCTGTTACTGCTGTTACTGCTGTTACTGCTGTTACTGCTGTTCTTGTTGTCATTATTATTGTTTCTCACTACCTAGTAAGGACTATATGAAGTGAAAAGAGAAGAAGAAGAAGAAGAAGAAGAAGAAGAAGAAGAAATAAAACGATTCATGGATTAATTGAATCTCTCTCTCTCTCTCTCTCTCTTCCAGATATCCCATCAGTTTTGTGTTATTAGAATTTCCAAATCCCCCTCCCCTCATGCCCCTCTCTCAATTATAAAAAGGAAAAGCAAAAGAGGTTGGTCGAGAAGTTGCGATGTTAAGTCGGGTCCAAGCTTTTCCACTTCCAGCGATCGAGCTAAGCCATATACGGTATGTATTATTACCACCTGCACCCACTATCTACTCCGTACTATTGAATTAATAAAATTTGGGGGAAACTGGAGGCAACAACTTTATTAACTCCGACTGTAGTAAATTAATCCATGTTCCAAGGTTTCAAGGTTTCTCATGACGGCAGCCGAATTTGGTACTCTGCACGCAATCTTTAAACACTGCTTGTTGTCATCGCTTCTGCAAACAAAACTTTTACTCTTTTTGCTCTGTGCTCTTTGCTCTGTGCTCTTTGCTCTTTGCCCTCTGCTCTTTGCTCTTTGCTCTTTGCTCTTTGCTCTTTGCCCTCTGCTCTCTGCCCTCTGCTCTCTGCTCTCTGCTCTCTGCTCTCTGCTCTCCGCCCTCTGCTCTCTGCTCTCTGCTCTTTGTTCCATCTCATGATAAGAATCAAAAATGACCAAAATGGAAATTTACAAGGTTCCGGGTTCCGTCGTAAATGGAATAATTACCCAGCCGCAGTTACCAAGTTCGACTTGAGTAATAATTGTAAGGTATGGAAGGTAGGGAGGGAGGCATTCATTAAGAAGAATGCTTATTATTGTTATTATTATTATTGTTATTATTATTATTGTTATTATTATTATTGTTATTATTATTATTGTTATTATTATTATTATTATTATTATTATTGTTATTATTATTACTATTATTATTACTACTATTATTATTATCATTATTATTATTATTACTATTATTATTATTACTATTATTATTATTACTATTATTATTATTACTATTATTATTATTACTATTATTATTACTACTATTATTATTACTACTATTATTATCATTATTACTATTATTATTACGATTATTATTACGATTATTATTATTATTATTATTATTATTATTATTATTATTACTACGTATCTATCAAAATCCGGTTTTAATGTAAACTTATGAATTGGAGTTGTCTATCCATGGATATCGGTGTCGGGGTTCTTTCAAATCCCCCATGGTCGGACCTAGGTATGGAGTAGATGATGTAGACGATGTAGATGATGTAGACGATGTAGATGATGTAGACGATGTAGATGATGTAGACGATGTAGATGATGCTAAGAAGATCCGTGGACAGGCAAAATATTAATTTAATAGTCGATTAAGTAGTTTTCAACTAGCAAATTAATTAATTGAACCGATGTTCTTAGCAAACTTGGAACTGATTGGAACCCAATACTGCAAAGTATCGTATCTATTAGGTACCTAGGTATAAATGGATCCATATACTTGTTATTATTATTTATTACTTGCTACCTTATTTACCTTTTTACTATTTACTTAATAGTTTCTAATATCAGCTGATTCATCATTTTATATTCATTATTATTATTATCTTAAACTAAATAATGTCTCTTTTCTTTTTTCTGTCTTTCTTTTATTTCCTTTTTCTTTTCCTTTTTTTCTTTTTCTGTTTTCTGTTTTCTCTCTTCTCTTTTCTTTCTGTTTTCCTTTTTCCTTTTCAATTAAAATGCTGATTAATTAATTACTCATAAATATATCACATATCAAATGCATCTATAGTATCTACAACATCCACAACATCTACAACATCTATGGTAGCATCCCATCCATTCTGCTTACAAATGCCAAGGTTACCGTTGCATTACATGATGCTTGAATGAAAATCCTATCGTCATTCAACATATTTCCCATCCCATTTTGACATTATCCATAGGTTTGGGATCTATCTTATTCCTATCTACCACCACCCACCACCATCATAAAATATATAATGAATACGTACAGAGTGCATCCATCCATCCATTCATCCATCCATATATTATGCACAATTTCTAGAAGAGAAACGAAAATGCCATGACACCTGCAACTAAACAAATCCCTGTCTCCCTAGGTACCTAGTGCTAGTACTCCGTACTGTATATCATAAGCTAAGCGATATCCTCTGTACAAGTAAAATGATCCATCCCACTTCTCCAAAATCTCCAGATGTCCATCCATTCATTTATCCATCCATTCATTCATCCATCCATTCATTCATCCATCCATCCATCCATCCATCCATCCAATCCAATTTCATCTCCTCTTTTCTTTCCAAGATAATCATAATCATAATTATAATCACAATTATAATCGTAATCATAATCATAATCCTTATCCTCATCCTTATCCTCATCCTTATCCTCATCCTTATCCTTATCCTTATCCTTATCCTTTCAACAAGACCCACTTTAGCTCGGTCACAAACTCTTTCAAACATCTCCGCGTTTTCTTTTTATCCACCACCTCTCGATACGATCAATCCTGTATCCACTTCTTCTGACAACCCCTCCCCCCAGATAGAATTTCTAATAATGCAACAACTATGGAACCATCAACCCATCCATCAGCCATCAGCCATCAGCCATCAGCCATCAGCCATAGCCATCAACCATCAACCATCAACCATCAACCATCAACCATCAACCATCAACCATCAACCATCAACCATCAACCATCAACAATCACTGCAACACTCAACATTCAATCACATGATGATTTCCTCTCATATCCATTTTCCATTCATTACTACCCAACCTTATTACTTGGGTACAATACTGCGTCCTCCCTACAGTAGATAGATCCATTGCCTACTACCTATAGGTAGGTACTGGGTCACTTTAGCCCATTAGGGGTCTCACTTTCCCAAATCTTGGTCCCTACATGAATTCGGTCTCTTTGGTCAATATACCCACCCCATCAATGAATGGCCTGCATCTCAAACTTTCTCTTCTCTATTTATCGACCATGCCGCAATACTCAATGAAAAATGAACTACTGTACGAGGAACCTTGGAAATTGAAGAAGATTCTCATCCTCATCCTGCACCACTAATCCTTTCCTTAGATTGTCTTCAATGTCTACGTACCATTGCCAAATCGCCCACCACTCATCACTCGCCCCTTTCAACCACCAATTTATTCAGCCCAACCATGGATCCCAGGCAAGTTTTAGGTGTTTAGGCGCTGCTCCCATGTAAACTAACACAAAGCAAGTGAGAAACAACACAAACATTACCATCCGCAAAAACTGGGGGGGAAGGAAATCCTTTCACTTTCATCGACGACTAGCATAAGAAAAGAAGTCTCCGAATCATCCTTGTTCAACCTTTTATCTACTATACTGGGTATGCTTTGACGCTGTTAAGCGCCTCTATCAGCGAAGACTATTACGAAAATAAAACGCATGTCAAGATGGTATGCATACGAATGCATGCCTTGGCGACCTTCAACCAATCGCTTTCGTATTGGGCATTGAGACATTTTCTTTTTCTCCATCTCGCAGGAATATGGTACTTTGGTCCATCGTAAGATGATCTGTAATGTCCTCCATTTTTGAATTGGGCATACTATGGACATGTATTTGTTGGCGATGCAGATGTATCGATACTGCATTTGAAATTTTGAGCCTGTTAACGCTCACGGTGCAAGTACCATGATGGGCATTGGGATCTCTAGGCAGTCAAGTACCTGCATTTAGGTACCGTCCAAATGTTTTGACTCAGTCCCATTGATGAAGATTATGCAAACTCGTGGGGGTGGAAGTTCATTTGCACAGGTTGGGAAGTTGTTGTTATTTCAACTGAGATTTGGAAATTCCCGCATCTCCCAACGACCCTTGAATTAAGATTCTAGAGAACATTCACAAAAACATGAGTTGGGTCAATTTTTTATTCTTCCAGTAGATTTTAAACAACTCTTTACTTCGCAAAGGAACGGGATAGTCGTCCGAGATTCTGGAATCATATCAGTTTTTTGGAGGGGGGACAATGAACATCCATATATTTGAACTATTCTTTCGACGGATATAAAACGTTGTATTTTTTATTATTACAAGTTATTATAAGTTATTACAAGTTATTATAAGTTATTATAAGTTATTATAAGTTATTATAAGTTATTACAAATTATTACAAACTATTACAAACTATTACAAGTTATTATAAATTAGTATAAATTAGTATAAATTATTACTATTGGGATAATCACGTAACGCTCTAAGCTACGAGCTAACGCCTCGGCATTCTACATAGTCGTCGTTCCATAGCATTTTTAGATAGCGATCCTTTAGAGCAATAACAATGTATAAAGAATATACCATTTATTGAATTTCACCTAACTCAGGTGATACCAACAATTACGAATCAATCTGTTTGTCTGTTTTGTTATTTTAAGTCCTTATATTTTGCTTGTTTCTGTCTTTATATCATTCTTGAATTTGCAATGATAAACTTATTTCCAATATCACAAATGCGAATGCGCTTAATTACAACACTCAATAAAGTTTACTCGATTGCTATAAATAGCTAAATTGTGTCTTCCAAGGTTTATCTAGGAATGTGCCATTTCAGTTCTTTGTATATGTAGAGATTATTTCTACCATTTTCTTTATGCCAATATCTATATTCATCACATTGAGAACAAGGAGAAATATGCATTGCCGCTTCTCATTCCTGATAGCATCAAAAGTCACATTACATTTCACTTACACATCACTTCCACATCATCATTCAAGGGGGTTTCGTTTTGTAAATTAAAAATACGTTTCTTTTTTGTGTTGTTTATTTTTCCAGTATGTGGCTTACCGTGTTTTACCATGAATCTTGAACCCAAAAAAAAATTTGCTCCTACTCATCAGAATCAAAATCAAACGTCAAGTTCTCTCGAATTATGTCAAATAATTCGAAATCCAATTTCTGGCATTCGCTTGTGGCTGTCGTTGCATCGGTGCAGAGTGGGTTTGGTGGTGACTGCTGTGTAGATGCATCGACGGTCTGCTGCGGTTCTTGTGGTTCTTGGGAAGTTGGGGGTGGTTGGAGTTGATTTTGGAGAGTAGCGAGTGCTTCTTTCTCTTCCGAGATAGCTTGCGCTTCATCGTTCTCTTTCAAGATAGCCTGTGCGTTACAGTGCTTTCTGCAATCTGGACAATTGCACACGTAACCTACGGCCAAGACTTCATGCCAATACTCCATGCAAGAAGTGCAGAGGCACCATTTGTTGAAATCATGTGTCTCTGGTTGCTTACCTGTGGATTGGATGTTGCGATATTCAATGCAATGATAGCACCAACATTTTCTCTTCGAGGTGTCATGGAACCAATGGGGCTCCAAGTCGAAATGCTTCGGACCTTCGATGTCGGAAACGGAGGGCTTGATAGGGTAATATTTTGGGGTATTCTCATAATCAAAGATGAGGTCGTCAAAATTCATGGTTTCAAAACCTGCAAGCGTGCTGGTGGCCTCTCCGTTTGGATTGTCAGCGACGGCGAGAATATCATGGTGAATGGCTGGTGAGGAGGCTCTGATTCGAGAACTTCGACGAGGGGCCGCGGAAATTCTTGGGATTCCCTTTCTGATTTTGCGGCTGGAGATTACGAGAATGCTCTCGATGATGGACGAGGTCTCGTAGAATTCAGGGTGAAATTCCTGCGGGTTGTCTGGGGTTTGATCGTCGTTGTCGGGCATGGACGAGGCAATTTCGGTTTGAATGATTCGACCGAAATCTCCGGAGAAATCAATTCTTGGAGGAGGTTCGTCGAGTCTGAGTGAAGATTCTTGTGAGTACTCTGGATATTCGCTTAGAAAGTTTGGTCGCTCACTATCTCTTGCGTGACTGTATTGTTCCCAAATGTTTCTCTCTTTTTCTTCTTCTTCTTCTTCTTCTTCTTCTTCTCGTTCGCGCATCTCGCAAATTCTTTCATGGAGTTCCGCACTTGTGAGTGGTTCAAATGATTGCATGAAACTGGGGCCTTCTTCTCGAATCTCACGAATTCTGCGATTGGGGTGATTGAGATCTGGGTAGGCCTCTTCATCATCCGCATCATACATTTCGTCTGGGAGACTCACTTCTTCATCCTCTTCCGGGGATTGGAGAATAAACTCACGATTCTTATTAAGGGGTAGCCGTAGGAGAGACCATATGGGCATACCAGCAATGTCGTCAAAACCCATGCCGGTAAAATCCCAGGGTACCATCTTGAATTTACTTTGGGTGTTTGTGTAGCCACGCGAAAACAGATTTTCTTCCTTGTATTCAAACTTCCAAATGGAAACGATGAGTACAAATATGAATCTAGCTTATCGTTTGTGTCTCTTTCTACTTATGAGTTTGAATATGAGGGCTGTGATGGGAAGTAGAAAATTTCACGTCACTGGAAAATCATGCAGCATTTATAATACTTCACATGCATCTGTTCAAAAAATTCATGGACAATACAATTTTCACTTGTGACATCACCTAACTATTCATCAAGATCATTTTCTCCTTCCATCTTGCCACTGATATCCTATTGGTTGTCAAGGAATGGACTTCACGGAGGAGAAGCATGGCAAAGATCACGAAAGAAAGAACAAAGATCACAAAGGATCCGTCCCATCAACTAGAGTTCTACAAAGGCGTATCCCTCCAGCCTTCATCCTTTGTCAACTCACGACACAAAAAAACAAAGTATACACAATCATCTCTGTTCTTTCCCTTTCATCTCCTCTTCACAAAGAAACTTATCTTCTTTGTCGGAGAATAGAATACATATATCCCCAGTACAATTCCTGAACAATACTATTCTTCCTTTTCTTCTTCTTCTTCTTCTTCTCATACAGATTCTTGTTTTTATTACGATACGACGGAATAACATAGCACGTGCGAGTGAGTATACTTCGTGCTTTTCTTTATCTTTTTTTTTTTCCAAAAAGGGTTAGGATTTACTTACTTACCTTACGATTTATTTTACAGAGGTTATTTTATTTCAAGAGAACATTTTATTTACGCTAATTTTCAGACTTGTTCTTTGCTTATTGTTTATTGTATACTGCGCGGGTCGCAGGGTTAATTACTTTTTTTACGAAGTAGGGTGAGAGATTAGGAGAGAGAGAAAGAGAAAGAAAGAGAAAGAAGAGAAATAAGGAAAGAAGAGAAAGGCAAATATGTTGAAGCACAGACGTACGACTTCTGATGCTAGGCCAGGGGATGAGGGCGGGAATGGAAGAAATAATAGGGGGGGTGGAGGTACTGGAGGTACTGGAGGGGCGGATGGAGGTGATAATGGCGGAGATAAAGGTAACGCAAAACGCCAAAATAAAGGCAAAGTACCCCAAGAGTTTGCTGATTGTCGCATCTGCGATGGAAAATTCCATTGGGAATCCGACTGCCGTAAAAACGCAACAGGAGTAGGTAAGAGAACCAAGGACTCACCCAAGTGTAGGGAATGTACTGGAAATCATTGGGAATATCAATGTCGAACATGGAAATCGAAGAATCCAGGTGGAAACAACAACAGGCCGGAAAACCCAAATGCAGGCACATTTCTAGCTCCAACCGGAGAAGACATCACGCAATTTTTCCCCAAGGGAAAATTCCCTCGTCGTCCTTGCAGTAAGTGTAATGTATTGGGGCATTGGAACGATGCTTGTGAGAAGGAAGGTTTCAATCCAGTTACCAATCCGAATCCTGGAGCTAAGAATGAGAAATTGAATGACAAAAGGGTTCATTTTCAGGATGATTTTAATGCAAATCAACCTCCTCTTGGCACTCAAATACAAGAACAACCTCAGCAACCACAAGGAGAGGACCAGGAGCAGCAATCACAAGAACAGCAACAGAACCAACAATCCCAAGCACGTCAAAAACTTCCACCCGTAAACTTTGGCTACGCGCAAACACAAACCCAATACCACCCAAACTATAATTATCTTCCCGGAGGCCCCCGCAACCCCAATCACAACACCCACGGTCACAGACCCGACTACCTCGACCCCAACGCTCCACCCTTCCAGGTCAAAGCCAGCACCGGCCCCCTCAACCCCAATCACCCCTCCCACCCAGACTCCTCCTACTACCGCACCACCTACCGCTCCCAAACCTGCACCTACTGCCACGAACCCGGCCACAAATCCAACGACTGCAAAACTTTCCTCTGGCTCCTCCCTCGCACCAATCCCCACTGGCGTCCACACCCCGATCTCAACCACCCATCCAACGCTCTCCATCCGCGCCAAAACGGCTACTGGAATGCTGACGCTATGAAAATCCCCAGCGCGAATACGCATATTTGGCCGCATCCGCGGAATACGCATCAGGGGGTGGTGTGGGGGGAGAACAGTTATGATTATGATGGGGGTGGGGTGAAGGATGTTTGGGTTGGGCAGGATGATTTGGAGGGGGGGGAGAATGGGAGGGGGTTGAGGTGGGGGGTGCCGCCTGGGGGGCTGGGGTGCAGGGAGTCTGGTGGGATGTGTCGGTTCGATGGGGAGGGGGATGTGGTTATGGTTGATATCTTAGATTTTGAGGGGCGGAGGGAGAGGGGGAGGAGGCGGAGGGAGAAGAGGGAGGAGAGGGCGAAAGCTTGGTGGATGAGGGGGGGTGAGGAGTTTGATTTTGAGGGATGAGGAGGGGGGAGGGGGTGAGAGGGGAGGTAAGTTGAAGGTCGGGTTGGGTTTTCTTTATGGGAGGGGGATTGGAGGTTTTTTTTTAATCTGTTTGGTTGTGTTTTATATGGTTTCTTGAAAGTCATGTTTTCTGGTTTTGGCTTTTAAATCTGTTTTATTTTCCTTTGCTTTGCCTCCTTTTCACTTTATTTTGTTTAACTCTATTTTGATTTCCTTTACTGTCTCGTTTATTGCTTGCTGTATGCTGTAGTGTATTGCTTGGCTGGGGATTATATATGTGATGTTTTGAGGTTTGAGATTTGACATTTGAGATTTGGTGAGGAGGTGAGGATACATACATACATACCCTCCTACCATACCCCCCTTTCCTTTCCTTTCCTTTTCTTGGGGATGGGGATGGGGATGGAATGTTTATTTATAGATGTAGGACTGGTAAAAGTCGATTTTTATTTTATTTTTATCTATACATAGTGCTGGTTTGTAAACCTATCGCAGACAAAGTTTACAAAGCTAATAAAAGCTTTCATGACAAGCCTTTGACTATCTATGTATGAAGAGTATGTCGATTCCATCATTATAACCTTTTGAATTTATTATCATCTTGTATGAAGAAAAAATAAAAAAATAAAATAAAATCAAATCAAATCAAAATAAGAGAACATTAAACGGATTTACAGATGGAAGATGACGATGTTTTACATCTCAAAACACCCCTTCTATCTGTAGAATCAATCAAAATCTCAAGGCTGGAGGTATGGATAGGTAGGTAGGTAGGTAGGTAGATATAATTAACTGGAACAGATTTTGAACATCGTCTTTGTCATGTATCATCTCTAGCTCAAAGGTTTCGGATTATCTCAAGTATCTTACATTTGATACTTTGTATCCCCCCATTCATCTAGAGGCAAAAAGAGAACAAAGATTCCGCGGAGGGAATTTCCATTGTTGAAGAAATACCTCGGTGGCTGTAGCTTTATTTTTATTTATTTTTTGACCTCCTTGAAGATTCCTCTGTGGAAGATTCTTTTTTGGAAGATTGATGTAAAAGTTATGATATCGCAGGATGAGGAATCTGAGTTTAACTTATATCAAGAAATGCAGGTGGTAGGTAACCTTATCTGTCGTTTTCCCTCTGTGGTTTCGACTGACCCTTTTTATTATATCGAACTTTCGGTTTGGAAATCAAATCTTTAGTATCCGTGATCCTCATATTCGTCAAAAGGGTTTTGGGGGATATAGATAAAATTAATATTACTGCTACTATAATAGATGTAGATTTATCTTTGTGGTGTTTGTTGGATGGAGGATGGGGATGGGGATGGGGGATATTGGGTAAAGGATTGGGTTGTTGGCTCTTTGGTTATCGCTACTATTGTTGATGCTTTGGATTTGGATTTGGGTTTATATTTATATTCATATAATAAATCACATCCGTCTTCTGATAGAAACTCGTGGTGTAAATATGTGGTATATAGATTACATAGCTTACATCTTCATTCCATCTCTCTCTCACAATCATTACCTCCGCGGCTCTGTCTCTCACCCCCTAAACCCTCGCTTTACACCAACCCTTATTATCCTACTTACTCCCCTCCTCTTCCTCTTCCTCGCCACTTTCCACATCCAATGTTCAATTGCAGTTGGCAAATCTTGAGCAAGATAAGAATGAATCTGGATTATTGTCCAAAACCCAAAGTTCTGCGCCGTTTGGGCGTATTCGGGTTGACGCTGGAAAATATATTACTTGTATGATGATGATACGGCTATTGAGAAAATTGCGAGTAGAAAAAAAAAAAGACGCACGGATTTAGGGCCGATAACTCGCCTAGTCTATTCGAGCATATCATCATCTATTTATTAATATCTAACCCACTAGATGGAGATACAGCGCATAATACGGAGTAGATATTCAGTGTATGTCATCTACGTACACATATATACTCCCTCGCTCATATTCTAGCTAGCCTTTACCGCATCAACAACAAAGAGTAGGTAACAAGTCCCAATAGAGAAACCCACGACTGATGAACATAGGACCTTCCTTCTATCCTTCCATCCCCTTAACAAAGCTTGCTATTTTTTGCGGGCCAGACACGTAGATGTTCAACCTTTGATCAAGGGGGCAGAGTACTGTGGAGAAGGACATCCAATTCGGAGTCAAGAGGGAAGAATCTCCACAGCAAAGGTAAATCATGTGTTGGGTATTGATGGCAGGCAATCAGGATGGTACTGTACAGTAGGGTAGGTATGTAATAAATGTGCCATGTGCATACGAAATATCCCGAGACAGGTTCTATTGAAGAAAGCACATATCTTAGGTGAGGACACCCTCGTTTACACCAATCACCCGACCGCTCGATCTGCAACTGCTCGCATCTGAAACTACTGTACATGTGTTTCTACTGTACTCTATAAAGCTAAATTCTTACTCCGTAGCTCAGCTAACCACCCAATCGGGTCATTGATCTTGAAACACTACTGTGCTCTCTTCTCCTTTCTTTCCTCGCCTTGCCCATCCGCCATGCCAAACTCATCATCCAGCAACACCCAATACCCAATATTCAATACCCA
>PDUE01000503.1:1609-23733 GCA_002909645.1 Monilinia polystroma | reverse complement strand
TTTTTTAAAATGCCAATAACTTTTTAACAAAAATTATTTAAAATAATTTGTATATTTTTTTGGAAACTTTTATACAATTTCTGATATAATATATTCTTTTAAATATATATTATGATTTGTGATCTATTTGGAATTATAAGTTTTACTAACAAATAATTTGTATGAGAAAATGTATAATCATAAATAAAAACTTAATTATAACGTATAATATATTAAATAAATATACATTTATAATCTATATTCTATAATAAGATGAGTATAAAGATTGCGAAAAAATATATATATTATTTTTAACACTTTTCATTTAAGAGCGATTAATATTTTAAAAAAGTTTCAATTTTCTTTTAGAATTTACGCATAAATAAAAAATTAAAGATTTCATTTTTGAATAATATTTGTTTAAAAATCGCAAAAATTTTAAATCTTTTTATACTTACTAATAATAATATACTTAATCTATGATTTAATTTTTATATTTTAAGAATTAATATTGATAAAGTTATAAATACGAAAAATGGCCATTTTTAGTAGTAAAAGTGGCCCGAATAGAACGGTGGCTAATGTTAGATTCTTAATTACCACTTCCGTACGTATAATATAAAATTATACGTATTTTAGTAAGTATAATAATTTTTAATATTACTAGAAATATATTAAAATACTAAATTTCTATCTAGAATGCTATTTTTAAGCCTAATTAGAATATGAAATGCTGTTTTTAAACCTAATTAAGATATGGAATAAGCATTTTAGATTAAATTCCAGTATTTCAGTATATTTCTAATAGTATTTAGTATTATTATAATATTGAATATTTTCAAAAGTTATACATACTATTATATTAGCCTGTATACCGAATACGGGAAATACTAATGGCAATACTACCCGAATTTGGGGTAGGGGACTCATATACTGATCCTATATCGACAACTCATTATTACTATCTTTAGCTATAAATGATTTATATATTATTATATAATAAAATCAAAGCCTTTTTGTGACGCTTATACCGTATAAGAGCTGAATAAACAGGGTCAAAAGTATTCTTAGAATCTATAATTAAGGACCAAAAAAATGGCCATCTATCTACCTATATATATAACTACGTATATATGATTTGTTATATGCGGATACTATATGTAACTAAATTATTCCTATCCGGGTATATGCGGGTACTGTACATATTTACATCTTTATTAACTAAAGTATATACGGAAATTGCATATATCCGTTCTATTAGCATTGGCATTTGTTTATAATCCAATTATAATATTACTTTTCCGTTTCTTTAAAGTTTGCTTCAAACGTCCAAATTATGTTTTTTTCCTTCAAATAATTGTAATAATCCTTATTCGATCGAAATCTGTTTGCATTTCAGGCGATAGTATAGTATAAAAGAGAATACATAAAAGAATTTTGTTTCTTTATATAGCGAAATGTATAATAGCTAAACAAAAAAATCCTATTTGAAAACCAGGCCTAGATTTATATTCTTATATTTTCTCTTTCATTTTGGCTTTCGATTCTTTAATTAGTTATAAAAAAAATTTATTCGAAATAGTTATTATTTGTACTAGCTTAAGCATTAATTTAATTTTTAACAAAGCCTAAAAGGCTGTATTAAATGCATCGTTAAGTATAAAGAGTAAGATTGTTGTATTTCTAAAGAACGATGAAAAAGAGGAGAAGAAGGAGATCAAAAAAGTTGCTCTCTGAATCGTATTATACAATTTCGAAAATGAAGTTCCATTATGCATTGTTAAATACTTATTAATTTTTTGTAGGTATAGAATATCTTTAACTTCTTCAAAAGAAGTTTCATTTAGTATTATAGTTTGATTTTTGCTTTCTTCGATCTTTACATTTCACGCATACTACCATTTAACATACATGAAGCGTTTTCAAATTTCCATTACGAAAATATATTTATACAAAGTTAAAATACTTATTAGTTTCGTAAATCTACATAAATTGTATTTATTTATATTTAACCGGTAATAATAATAGCTATTATCTTCAGATTCCAAACTAACGGAATAACTACTACATATTATATTTCAACAATAAGTGGAAATGCAAAAAGCTTTTAAAAAATAAAACTTTTTGTTTATTTATATAGTACTGCAATACAATAGCAATGTACAACAATCAAACAAAGATATTTTATTAATTTCTTTTTACTGAATATTTATTAACCTTTTCATTTTTTAATTAAAATTGAAAACTAAATTGAAGTATCGGTTTTCGAGGAAAAAGTTTATAAAAGTGTAAAAAAAAAAGTTAATTTGAATGTATACAGATTTCACAAAAGAGTTAAAAATATTAATTATTTAGAAACAATCAGAACGGAAAAAGCAATGTTAATATAAAAAATTAATAACGGAATTGTAAAAGAAAGTCTGTTTAAAGATTTTGTAGAGGGAGAAGCTGGTGGAGCGGATATGTGTATATACAAACTTCTAATAATCTGTCTGAATGTTTACATTTGTTCTGGGTATATTCGCTATCTAATCGGATCCTTTTATAAACAACACTTTTCAGAATTATATTATTTCTTTACTCTGGAATAGGGAATGATTTTCTGTATGTAAATATATAATTCTTTTCTTTTTTTTTCTATAATGTTAATATAATTAGCTAAATGCAATATTATTAATTTTGAAGAAAGAAATATAAACGGTCCTGAGTGGATATAGGCGTATTATAATTAGTGTAATCGTAATTATTTTAACCATTCTTATATAGGCGAATCCACTCCGGTAGTATAGCGGATGGCTAGGCTAAGTTGGATTAATAAAATGGAAATCGCAGAGTTGATAAGAAATGGTCTTTAAATCTGAGGCGGGATACCAGGAAAAATCCAAATTGCTATTAAACTATAAAACTCTATATTGTAGATTTTTTAGTATTTTCTGTATAGTTAAAATCTTTTCCACTTTTTATTCGAAATTATTAGTAATATTAATTCATAATGGTAATTTAAAATTTAGCTTAAAAGCGGATTATTGTAAGCTTTACAAAGCTTATCCAGTAAAAAGATAGAATAGATTTTTATAATATTTGAAAGCTTTAATCTAAAAAAGCTACTAATTCGATTTATAATCTTGAAAAAGCCTTAAATCAAAAAATCAAACTTTTTAAAAGATCGAAAAGAAGGAAAGTCTTTTATATTCAACCATATATAATTTCCAATATCGAAATTTATTAGATATTGATAAACGTTAACATGTTTTGATATCTTTTTTTAAATATATAAAATGTTTTCTTTAATATAAATGGTAATTGTTTTATTATAAACAGCAAAAACGTAGACATTTTGCATATTCAAGTTATTAAATAGCTCCAAATTCTTTACTTTCCAGTTTTATACATTTCAAAGAGGATAATTATACAATACTTTGTATAAAATTAAATCTTCTAAAAAACCGTATAAAAAAATAAATTGAATATAATTTATTATAAATAGGAATTTTAACTAATGATTTTAATAATAATTAATGAATAATTTTAATCGTTACTGTAAATACTAATTATAAATTTCCGATTGATTATCCGTTTGCAGATAATATACAATAAAAAGTTTAATATTAGTTTCGAATATACAATTAAATTCTTTTCAGAATTCTAATATAAATTAAAAACTTCGATCGAAAACGATTACTTTTAGGGCTTTGTAGTACTAATATATATAATAGAGATATAATTTCGCTTGTTATTGGGTGTTGATTTTTTATAGTATAGAATGGTTATTGTTTGTTTAATTAGTTAATTAATAATAATAAATATATTATTATAATTATATTTGTTTTTATTAAAAAAGCAATAATTTATAATGATTTCTATTTATATTTTTTACAAAATAGAAAACGAATAAAGAAGATGGGAAATTTGATTGTAGAGAACGGAGTTGTATTTATATATATAATAGTTTCGAATATATTAAATTATAATATTTTGTATACTTTACCAATAATATTGTTGGAAAAGTAGTATATAGATTTTGCTAATTCTAAGATGTATAATCGAAAGTGTATTATACGCTTCTTGTATAAGGTATATACGAAGATTGTTTATATTCGGCATTAATAATTTGCTATTGTATAATGATAGATCTTTTTCCATTATTAAATATTTATAGGTTTTTTTAGTTTTTATTTTTAAATAGTTTAGATTTTCGGAGGATTTATTAGCTTTGAGTATTTTATTAACGATATTGAAGTACAGGATAACAGCGGATAAACCTAAATTGGTAATACTTTTTAAATCATTTTGTAAAGATTTGTGTATAATTTTAATATCTATTTGATTGTTTTTAATAAACTATTAAAGTTGATTTTGCTTTGTTGTTTTGTTTTAGAAATTAAATTTGATGATATAACAAATAAGTGTATTAACGAAAGGGTTATCTTTTCTAAAATAGTATATAATAATAAAGTTATAATTGATTAGAACTTCGGTTTATTTAGTCTATTAAACGTTTAAAGCTTTAGTGGTTATAAAATATTTAAATGTTTTATAATCGATATAAATACGAATTTAATACAGAAATTCTATAAGTTCAGATTTCTAATAATCTAATAATCGAATAATTAATAATATCCTTTTATTATAAACCTTATAATTCAGTTTAATAATTATTATCATTTAAAAGAAATATATTACAAATAATTATGCATTATTGTACTTTTATAACAATATACTAGCAATTATATTATTTAATGTATCCGTTTTTAGTATATAAAAGAAATTATAATCGTAATATTGTAATAATAGAGTAAAAGTTAATTTTAATTTTAAAATATCGAAAATATTGTGGTATATATTATCAAAATGGAATATTATATTGAATTTTGTAAATTCGGTTAATGGTTTAGTAATTATTTTATAATCTTTAATAAAATAATAATAGAAATTGTAAAAGCTTAAAAACGATTTTATTCCTTTAATAATAAATAAATAAATTTAACTTTCGATTACTTCTACTTTTTTAGAATCAATTTTAATACTATTGGTAAAAATAATAAATCCTAAATATTTTATCTGTTTAACATTAAACTTACATTTTTTGAAATCTATTTACAATTCGACAAATACAAATCGAACAAATATTAATTTAATATAAGTTTTGTGTTTTTTTTAATTTTTTAAATACATAAGAATATCATTAAAATAAGCGATATAAAAGATATTTAAATAGTTAAATAATATATTATTTATATATTATTAATAAATAACTAATTCGTTTATTAATTCGAAAAAAAGAACTTTGTATTTATAAAAATTATACCAAGTGCGAAAAATAATATATTCTTCCAACGGGGAGTTCATTCGTATCTAATAAAAAACCTATTAAATATTAAGTTTAATATAGATTTTCGTTTTTATTAATTATACAAATGTTTTATTAATTAATAATAAAAAATATCAATTTATATATATAAAAGAATTTAATGAACAAAAATTAATATAAACTCTTCATCTTCTATTAAATTTTCGAATAAATAAAATTAAAAAAACGAAAGAAATCTAATTGAATTCTATAAATCTTTTATTAAGGTTTTTAATTAAATATTTTTTAATAGTTTTAAATTATTCAAAAAATATTTTATATAATGGATTATATTTTGATGCTTTTTTTTATTACCTTCAAATATAATTTTATAATCATATAAACAAAATAAAGATAAAATATTAGATTTGGTTTTCGAAAAAGTGTGGTAATATTTTTAATATTAAATAAGTATTAAAGATTCTATATTAATCTCCGCAAAAACGTAGTTTAAAGTAATACAAGTATTAATCGATTTAAAATTGTTTATAACTATTAATATATAATCTTTTAATAAATGTATTTATTATTAAATATTAATAATTTTATTTAGTTTTTAATAAATAAAAATAAACATTTTGTAATTTTTATTTCTTTTGTAAATAAATTGAAATTATACAAATATAATTAAATATATATTAATAATATGAAGTATATATTAAGGTAGCATTTTATAAATTTGTAAAATACAATGTATAATAGTTTGATCTTTAAATTTAAGCAGAAACAATATAAACTCCTTTAATTTTATAAATTCGGATTTAATAATATAAATTGTTATAATTTTTATTTTTTTCATACAAAAATCTTTTTTCTTTTGAAAGAAATTAAATTATTCATTATATTAATCTATATCTTTCTATACAAATCTGTCTATCTTTCTTTTTTTAAAATCCTAAAATGTTAATATAAGATCATTTGTTAAAGATATAGTACATAGACATTTATATAATTAATCTAGTTTCTGGTTATAATAATCAACTTTTAAACAAGTTTCCGCTAATTATAATCTTTTAAGTAAAATATTATAAAATTCTAATTCTATAATAAAACAAGGAACGAATAACTATTTTTAATTATTAATTAAAAATTTAAAAAAAGTATAATAAATAATAATATATTTATATATACTATTATAGCTTTTTTTTATTGAAATATTAAATATATAATAACGAAATTTAAATATAAAAAATAATAATAAAAAAAAGTAATATTAATAAAAACAAATTTATTAGTTTCAAAATTTATAAATATATTTAATTTTATTAAATATTTGTTTTTTAACAATAAATAAGGTAATATAAATATTCAATTATTTATTAGTTTAATTAGATTAAGAAATCTTATATTTTGGATAATGTTTAGGAGGAAATATTTACCTTAATACCTTCGTTTAAATATAAATCTTCGGTTTGTTAGATAGCATTAACCGCTTTAGTATAAGCGTTTGAATCTATTTTATTAATTATATTATAGAATTCTTTTTAATCGTTATTCAATATAATTATTTATTTCATTTTATCAGTATTGATAACAAACGCTCTTAAAGTAGAAATCTTTAAAGCTTTGTGTATAAAGTTTGCATCGAAACGAAGATTATTCGAAAATTGGTTTAAGATAAAACTAAGTTTAAATGTACCCAAATATCCGGACAGGATTATATATAATAAATAATTAAATCTTAATAAAAGTTCAGAATTATTACTAGTATTTTTATTAAAATATATTATTAAATTAAATAATTTTTTGATATAAGGGGTAATATTGTAGCCAATACAATAACGGTTTCTTTTTTATAATGTAAACTTAACTTCATTCATTTTTATTAATTTAATAATTTGCTTAATAAAGCGTGATAGCTTTAACAAAGAAATCGAATATTTTATAATCGAAATCTTATATAAATATTTGTTTATTAATAATCTTAGTTTAAGTGGCGAAAAGGCGGAACTTGCAATATCATTTTAGGAAATTACCACAAATGTTTAAATTAAGTATTATCCAATATTTATATAAAAATCTTATATAATCCATTTTTATAAAATTGCAATATATATTAACCAATTAATCCATTAATTATTAATCAATTAAGCAAAGAATTTGTATATATAAAACCTAAAAATATTCAAAGACTTTAAACTTTATTTGATTTATTATATAAATATAACATTGTACCTCATTAATAAATATATTAATATAAAGTTTTAAACAATTTATAACCATAGCTTTTTATAAACTAGCTTTAGATTCAACGCTATTATTAAATTTATTAATTAAATTGGTTGATTTAATTGAATAAATAAATCTAAGATTTAAAATAAAATTATATAAGATAGAGATAAAATAGGGGCCATTTCGTCTACAAGTATAACAACCGTTTCGGTTATTACTATTAAATTTATCTAATTTGGAAAATTCAATACTGAATGGTAGGGGCGCGATATTAAAATATAAATTACGCTTAAACTTTCTTCTTTATTTAGATTTTTTGTAACGCACTTAATTAAAACAAATATCTGTTTCAATAAAGGAATATATTTTAAAATTATTTATAAATCCGAATATTTATATAAACATTCTATAAAATTTAAAAAAAAGGAATATTTGGAAAAGTATTTAACAAAATTTGTTATTTAAATTTTTCGTTTTCTTTTTATAATTATTATAAAAAGAAATATAGTATATTATTATTAATTTAAATATATTAATATATTAGCTTTTATTTATATACAAAAAAATTTATTGGAGATTTGGATTAATTAGATTTAAAACCTACATCAAAATGTATTTCTTTTTTTTTTATATTTCGCAATCGATGTATTGTAACGTTTTTCATCCTTTTTGTAAATTATATTATTATAATAAAGATACTAATAGAAATACTATTATTAAAAAATAATATATTTTTGTAGAAGCAAAGGAAACGGGTATTCGTTATATCGTATACAAAAAATATTTAGAATACTTTTATATAAATAAAAGAAGTATATCTTCGTTAAATTATATTCGAAATCGATTTTTTTTATAAACAACGACTTTATTATAATTTATTCCTAAAAAAGTATTATACAAAATAGATATTATTTAAATAGTTATTATTTGATTAAATCGAATTTTAAATAAATTGTAGATAATGTAACGTTTATATTGTATAAAAGCTGAATAAATAGGATCAAAAGTATTCTTAGAATTTATAATTCAAAACTAAAGAAATGGCCGTTTATCTACCTATATATATAGCTATATAGATATAACCTGTTACATGCGGATATTATATATAATTAAATCATTTCTATCCAGGCATATACGGGTACTGCACATATTTGCATTTTTGTTAACCGGGGTATGTGCGGAGGCTGTACGTATCCGTTCCATTAGCGTCGGCATTCGTTTGTAGTTCAATCGTAACACTTTTAGTTTACTTATTATTATATATATATATATTCTTTTTATATCATTCAGAAAGTGATCACTGTGTGCTGGTATATAACTTCACCTCTATAATAATTTTTATTCTTGAAACTAAAGTTGTTAAAATAAGAAATGGAATGAAATCAAGAAGCGAAATGGAAAAAGCAACTTACTTATTTTATTCAATGGGTTTATTACTATGATAAAATAACGACTTACTTTGATGAAATGAAGTTACTTGTTCAGAATAAAGGAGCAGGCCAGTGGAATACATGTAATATTGACTATATAGATTCATTGTACTAAGGTAAAATCTAACCACAAAGTGGAAGTGATATATGTACAGTAGCTTAGAGCATGTACCACAATTTCCAACACTCCCCCAAAAAACTTACTCTCTTAGCTTTAGTAGTTAATTTCTTTTAAAATTCCTTTTATACACTTAATATGTTTGATAGGACGGACAGTAGCNNTTGTATATATCATGGGCGAATCGCATGATCAGCGTAGCTATAGCTATAGATAGATCAAATCGATTATGAATTACTACTACTACTACACTTAATAACTAATTGCTTCAAAATTCGTTATTCCTTGATTGTAAGATTACTATTTTAATATGATAAATTATTAAAATCTGATTGTATGCGAATAGACCATAACTTCTAATACTTTTCCAAAAAGTTTACTCTTTTTAAAGCCCTAGTAAATTTTTAAATCTTTCAAATATTACCCTTGCACATTGTTTTGTTAATCTATTTGTAACTATATTACTAGTATTGATATAGCTGGTATTAACTAAATGTTTTTCTATAAAATCTTGAATGAAATGGTAATATATATTAATATGCTTTAATCGCTTATATAGATATAGGTTTTTGGTTAACGCTAGTATTCTTTGGTTGTCTCCCAGTATTTGAACTTCGCTATTGCTCCCAATATATTGTAATCGCTTTAAATCCTTTAAGAATTGGACTATTCATTGCCCTTATTTAATAAATATCGTTATGGAAATATATTCAGTTTTTGTACTAGATATAGCTACAGATATCTGCTTTTTGCTTGTTTATAAGATTAGTCTATTATAGAATATTATTATTTTATTAAAAATGCTTTTTCAATCGATTTTATCGCTTACTCAGTTTGCATTGATGTATACTTTGATAGTGCGTTATAGAAGGTTGTATTCTTTATAAATATCTAATTGAACTTCCTTAGGGCTAAAATGTAGTTTCTATTTAATAATTAACCTTAAATATTTTATAAAGTTTTTATATACAATACTGTAATGTTTGGCAAGATTAAATATAGTTTATACTAATTTTTCGAAACCGAATGCGATATTCGATTTAATATAAATTATAGGGTAGATTGTGTTGCCAATTGTTTATGAATATTCGTTTATATCAATAAACTTATCGTTTAAAAACGTTGGTTGTAATTGATTATAATTCGAAATTGATATCTTTTTTGAAGTATATTGATTATAGAAGATTCCGAATCAAGTAAGTATTACATTTAAATACTTTTTTTAATCTATAATTAATACTCTTTTTGATTTATTACAAATAATACATACTCTTAAAATCTTATTAATCTCCCCCAGATCTTTAATGTTAAATTAAGTAGAAAAGTTGTAATAAAACTATTAAATATTTTGTTATTATATAGTAGTAATAATAATATTATTTACATATATTAAAAGAATTAATTGATGCAGATAATTAATATATAAATATAAGTTTGCAAGATTTTATACAAAACCTATTTTAATTAATTCTTTTTTTAAAAAAAAACTTCAATTTTTACTAATTTGTTTTAGCCTATAAAAACTATAAAGTGTATATAAAACATAACCATAACGAATATAAATATTTTAAAAAAATATTAAATAGATTTCTTCTTTTAAATATAATTTAATAAATGTATTTTTAATATTAAAATGAAAACACTTAAAGTTTTCTTTTATAATAATTACAAAAAAAAGGCGAAAAGTATCAAATTAAATAATAAAAATAAAGATTTCGTTATAATCTTTATTTAAAACTTAATTGAATCTTTTAATTATTAATTTAACTTTAAATCGCTTTATTTTATTATTTTTTGTTTTAATAAAAAATATCTATTTCGTTAAAATTAAATTGTTTTTTTATAATAAAATAAACTTTTTTTAAATATTATTTTTAATTAATAAATCTATTTCTTTTTAAATTGTAGTTTATTAATCTTTTGTATACTTTTTGTTTACTATTGCTTTTTTATATATATTTAGTATTTTAATTTTAAATATTTCCGTTATTGATAGAATAATTTCAGCTTTTGTTAATACATCTATTAAAATAGTTAAGATTTTCGAAGCAATTTTATTATTCGTTTTCTATTCGAATTAATAAATATTTGGAATAATAATTATAATATATTTAATTGATTTTGATTCTAATTTATTTAAAGAAGAATATAAGGTTTAAATAATTTTGGAGTTTCTCTATTCTTTTATATCGTTGTTATCGCTTTTTTTTTTCTTCCTAAGATTATATTTTAAAAATAATATAGAAATAGATATAGATATAGATATAATATTAAATAATACATTTTTAAATAATATACTTAAATTTAATGGTGTATAATCAAATAGTAAAATTATATTAAATAAAGTAATATTATTTTTTTGTTGTTTTCCTCCTCTAATTTTATTAAATCATTAATTATTTATCAGATATTTCTATATTCATTTTTATTAAAATAGAATATTTTAATCTTTGTTCGTTTTGATATTAACAAATATCTTTTTATTAAATCTATAATTATTTTATTTAATAATATTAATAAATTAATTGAAATAAACAATAATTTAAGGATATTTTTAAATTTACTGTAAAACCTGTAATTAGGTTTTATATTTTTAATATTTTATAATTTGATTATATAGTTTCTGAATTTAAGATTTAAATTTTCTTCTTTATAGTTTTTATTAATTATAATATAATAAAAACAATAAATATAATTTAATTTTAATAAATAAATTTTTATATATTTAATAATATTTTTCAAATATTTTAAAAATATTTTAACTTTTATTGTATTGCAAAGTTTATTATACTCTTATCCTTTTGGAATAGTTTTGGAATTGATATATATATAATATCAATTCCCCCAGATTTTGTATATATTAATATCTAATAATATATTTATAAATACTTTGAATAGGCATTAATCAATTTAATTTGTATTTAAGCTAATGTTAATATAGTTCTAAATATATATATTGTGTTTAATAGTTTCGTTCTAAAATTCTAATAATAAATAAACTTTTTTTAATATTGCTTTTATATATATTATATTTAATTAAATTATTTTAATAAAATGATATAATTATTGTAACCTTTGATTGTATATTAGCCTTTTATTTTTAAACAGCTTAAAAAAGCTTTAATATATTATCGATTTTGACAGTAATTATAGTTATATTTATAACAAGTTTAATTTCTTGTTTCTAGTTTTTCAATAATAATATTATATTACTTTTCTGTTTTAATAAAATGATGTAATTTATTTTTGTAATATTATTAATAATAAAAAGAAAATATTTATATTCTTAAATAAATTTTAAAAAAGGGTTAATAATATCAAAATGGATTAATTCTAATCTTTTAGATTTTTGTACATTTAATTGGTTTAGAATTCTATTAATTATTTTTATAAAAGTATACATTTTATAGATATTAAAAAGTAAAAGAATCTTAAAAAATCTTTAAAATATAATAACTTTGTATAAATTCCTGATTTTGTTAGGATCGAAATAATTAAAATGTTTATATTAAATAAAATATTTCTCCTTTTTTGTTATAATTAATTTTTTAATTTCCCCTTTTGTTTTATTGATAATTTTTATAGAAAATGCAAAATATACAGAATTTTTGTATTCTGGTTTTATATATAAAATAATCTATATTTTATCTTTTATTATTGTTTTAATAATTTTATTTTTTTTATTGTTTTTTAATATAAAATATATTTTTTTAAGATTAAATATATTCTTAAATTTTGTCTTATAAATTTTTTTGGTTAAAAATAGATTAATTTTCAATTTAAATATATATAATATATTAATTAATAATATCCTTATTTCATTTTTGTATATTATATCCATTATTCTTCGCTTATTTAAATATATAGTTTTTTCATCAATTATTATTTTTTGTTGCAAAATACAAATTAGATTTTTGAATAAAAAACGTTAATTAAATATATATAAAATAATATTAGTATTAATATATTATTATAATAAAAATGCTTTATTAATATTTTTTTAATAAAATAATAATATTTAGAATTAGATTTATTATCAATAATACTTTCAATAGTATTGAAGTTTAATTTGGCAATATAAACTTTATACTCTCTACGTTTTTTTTTTTGCATTAAAGAGATAGATTTTCTTTTCTTCTATTTATACTTTAAATTAAATTTCAAAAAATATTTAATATAATAAAGCTAAAAGCATTTTAGAATTAAATAACCAGATTTGTTGTAGAATTTATAAATAATAATAGATATATTGATTTCCAAGTTTGTATTAATTTTATATTAATAAAAAGGCGGAACATATTTCTTTTTTTTTTTTGTAAAATATACTAAATTTTTAAAAATTTGAATTTTTGTTTTTTTAATTTATAAATATTTAATTTTATTATTAATGTTTAAAATAGAATTCAACGATATAGATTATATTAATAATAATTTTGTATTTATTAAGGAAAAAGAAAATTAAATTTTGAAAAAGTGATTTATTTGTATATAAAGCATTAATTAAAATATTTGCAAATAAAAGCTTTTATTAAAGATCTTTACGTTTATTTTATATATTTATAATAATTATATTAAGAATGTTGTTAAAAAAGAAGATTCTGATTTCAAAAAGGTATTTATCTATTATAATATTATCGATTTTAGAATATTTAACGGTTAAATAATTCTAAAGTTTTTTTACTATATTATATTCGTTTATTAAAATCTTATCATTGTTAAATAATAAGCGATAAATAAAAGATAATGTATTAGCATTATCCTTAAAAAAGATAGTTTTTTTATTAATATTAAGTTAAATTTTTGTAATAGTATTACCGTTATTATTAAAGATTTGAAGTTTTTCCAAATCTTAAATTAAATTATTAACTACTATAATTTATATATATTTATATATTTATATAATATCTTTTTATATATATAAAATCAACCTTTTTTTTAAAATTGAATTTTTATTTAACAAATTCAACATTTATAATTCTTTTAAATAAAAAAAGAAATCCACTTAAAATAATTTTTGGATCCAATATCTTTATTTATTTTAAAGATTCTATAAATAAAAAGCTTACATTAATAATTTAGGTATAATTAATAATAAAATAAAAAAATGGAAGAGGAACTATTTAAAATTGTACTATTCTAATTAGAATATACTAGTATTTAAAGAAAGAAATTCTTTTTAAAACGGAGTAATTAAGAATAATAAATTTTGATTTGTAGATAATAATTTTTGAAATAATATTAAATATTATATAATAAATAATGCTTTTTAGTATTAAATTAAAATTAATGGTTTTTTTAATAATAATAATTTATAGTTTTGTTATTTAAAGAAAAGGTACAATGTAAATGGTTACTTTGCTATTGTTGTTTAACAATCTGTTTATTATACACATTTTGTATATTAACGTTGCATTGTATAAAAGCTTTTTATTATTAATCTCTACTTTGGCAATATAAACTATTCAAAAAGCTTTCGGCTTTAGTTTTATTACAGAGCTTCCAGGCTTATAATCTATTCAGAATAAAGGAGTAGGCTAATGAAATATATGTAATATTGACTATGTAGATTTATTGTACTAAGGTAAAATCTAACTACAAAGTGGAAGTGATATATGTACAGTAGCTTAGAGCACGTGCCACAACTTCCAACATTACTTACTATAATTATTGAAGTTGAGAAGGAATTAAAGAGTTGAAATTGAAGAGTCTAATTATAGAATATAACCATTTATAATCAAAGAATGGTTAACTAATGAGATTTAACAACTATACTATACTACTATAATAGTGTCTCAGTAAAGGTCCCCTGGCCCACTATATATTAGTTTAAATAAGTATTAGTAGGATTACAGAAAATGTCACGGAATTTTGGTATCGTAGTGTTGGTACCGTAGTGTTGGTACCGTAGTGTTGGTACCGTAGGACTGGGTTACTCTTGCAATGTTCACTTAGTGGGCCAACTTTTGGAAAATATCAGGGGATGTACTCCACCTTGGTATTTTTATTCCGTGATAACCTCTTATACACATGAGGATATCGCCGAATTGAGTAGAAGTGGCCCAAGATGTCACAGCCAAATGTACCGCCAAGTACATGCTCAACTGTGCCTTCCAACTGCATATACAATTTTCCAACTGCATATACAACTTGCTATCGGCGGGAAGAGGTGTGAGTTGATTTTCTTCTCCGGCGCTACATCCATCCTCGTCAAATGAAGATTCTTCAACACTGTTAATTTATATCGCGAAGTTATGGAAGATCCGTTCTATTTGATAGCTATAAAGATGTGGACTTTTCCTTCAGTCAAAGAAGATATAATCTTACTCCTCTTCGTCTTAATCCATCATGGTCAAAATGAGGGGGCGTTTTCTACTCACAGCATTACTTGCTTCATACCAAGTGCAAGCGGCTGCAGTCTTTTCCCATTTCAGTGAGTGACTCTAATTTTTGGGCTGTACACTCTTTGCCTCCAGATGTTTTCTTCATTTTCCATTATCTTTATCTTCTCAATTGTTTAGATCAAATGGATTTCATTCATTCTATCCCTTCATTCGTTTCCTCTTCGAGTGTGCCCTCTTTGAATGTGCCCTTGTAAGCAATTGCTAATTATCTGGTGTTATAGTGGTAAATATGACTATTAGCTTTACCTATCAAGCAATAATGCTAATCCGGTTTCAGGTCGGCAACAGCCAATACTTTTCCCAGAGCGACTGGGAAACAAATATGCAACTAGCAAAGAGCTATCATATAGATGCATTTGCACTCAATATGGCCTATGGCTGGCTTGACAATGAAAAGCAGGTTTCTCTTGCTTTCGCTGCCGCTGATAGCATAGGTTTCAAGTTATTCTACTCATTTGATTATGCAGGCAATGGGCCATGGCCAAAGGCTGATGTCATTCAATTTATTCAAAGCCATGCATCCGATGGATCATACTATCATTACAATGATCAGCCATTTGTCTCTACCTTTGAAGGTCCAGACTCTTCGGACGATTGGATTGATATCAAAGCTCAGACAGGATGTTTCTTTGTGCCAGACTGGTCCTCTATTGGTGCTGGGCCAGCATTAGCGAAGGGTGTTGCAGATGGGCTTTTCAGTGAGTTCAATTTTTGACAGTTTCTAAAATTGTACAGTTTAAAACAGAGCTTCTTTGTTAATATTCTATCAGGCTGGGCTGCATGGAGATGGGGCGATTGGAGGATGAATACCTACTCTGATGCCGCTTACAATACATCTCTGGCTGGTTTGCCATATATGATGCCCGTCTCACCTTGGTTCTACACGAATCTCCCGGGTTACGACAAGAATTGGCTTTGGTCATCGGATGATTTGTGGTTTGACCGTTGGCAAGAAGTATGGTCTTTTCAACCGGAATGGGTTGAGATCCTTACCTGGAATGATTTTGGAGAATCGCATTATATTGGACCTCTTGTTAGTAGCATATCTTCTCATTCCTTTAACCCGATATTTCTCGGAACAACTAACATGTGTCAAGGATGAAAAACAATATGATCTATTCAATGAAACAAATGGAAAAGCGCCCTTCAATGTAAGCCCCAATTGAGGACCGCCTGTTTTGGAATAGGAAGAGTACGCTTACATATGAACAGTATGTCGAAGGAATGCCACATGATGCTTGGGGTTTATCACTTCCTTATTTAATCGATACTTACAAAAACGGCGTGGGGATTATAAATAACGAGAATCTTTATGTTTGGCATCGTCTTTCGCCAGCAACAGCTTGTAATAATGATTTTACAAAGGCCAATACAGCTAGCCAGTTGCAAATCGAGTTTCTTCCATGGGATGTCGTTACCGATCGGGTTTTCTTCTCTGCATTGCTTATTGCGGACGCATCTTATACCGTTACAATCGGAGGCAAGGCTGCTGTTTCCGAATCAATGGATTGGACATCTATTCCCCATACTGGTACAGGGGGTCTTTATCACGGCAGCGCTTCATTCGATGGTCTCACTGGAGCAGTCCAAGTATGTCTTGAGCGAGAAGAAATTGGTCAAATTCTCTGTGTTGATGGTGGAATTAGTAAGCAATCTAAAAATTATCAGAATAATTTCCTTTCTCTTTACTAATTATATTTAAAGTTGCAACAGATTGCTCTAGCACTGCTGGTTATACGAATGTAAGTATGGTCGATCCACAATTTGCCATGAAAACGATCATATATATACTTTATAGTACAATTCAGCTCATGTTGACGACTTCAAGATCAAGTCTACTATTCTTTTGTTCGATATCTAGAAAGTGATGTTGCTGATCAATCTTTTAGTGGAATGCATTCACTGCTTTTAAAGCTGGAGAAGAGACTGGTGGGGAATCCGGGTTAAACCTCTCTGACCAAAAGTGCATTGAAGGATTTGGTACAAACGATTTCAACACTATCTGTGACTTCACGTGTGGACTAGGGTTAGTTGTACTATATCCAGATTTCATTTATCATTGAGACTAATAGAATGAAAGGTATTGCCCTCCTGAGGCGTGTACTTGCGCTCAAATGGGAACACCTCCCAAGGTTCCAGATGTCACTGGGCTCACTGGCTACTCTGCAAATGGTATGATCGAATATTCGGGCCTTTGTGCTTTCGCCTGTCTCTATGTAAGTATTCATTCTGTTATGAATTTTGAATCAAGTGCTAAATGAATCAACCAATAGGGTTTTTGCAGCTTTAAAAACAATACTGTTTGTGTAGACTCTCCAACAACTCTATACGTTCCCACTGTATCGCCATTTAATCCTCCAGCATGCACGGGAGGTAGTGGAGAAGGCGACTTTACTGATTTATGTAATTGGTCTTGCCAATATGGATATTGCCCCATATCTTCATGCACTTGCGATACACAAGGTGATTTGGTTGTTCCTCCACCGCAAGTTGGTGATATAACAGCAACTTTCGTTCCGATTGCAGGTGTTATAGCATATGATGATCTTTGCACATTCACTTGCAGTCGTGGCCATTGCCCTGACGTTTGTACCTCCAACTTAGCTTGCACATCAGGTTCTGGCGAAGGCAATTTCGGAGGACTGTGCGGATATAGTTGTGGATATAACTTCTGCCCGGAACCGTGCAGCTGTCTTACTCATGGTACTGAGGTTTCCCCTCCTTCAGAATTACTCGGCATCATTGGTTATGGTACTCTTGGTATGGACTCTGCTACCTACGATCCTCTCTGCAACTTTACGTGCACGCATGGATATTGCCCAGCGTAAGTACCATCAATCCGGAGATTTTTCGCCTCCCTAATCCACATATCTTCATCGTCATCCTTAATCATAGAATCTTTTACACTTTAAAATCAGCATATGGATGGGATTGTCTAAAGCTCATCATTATAAGCAATTACTAACCCAAAAATTCTTTAGTGGTGCCTGTTCATACGATGACACCAATATAGTTGGAACACTTAAATTCCCTTCAGTGGATGATCTGGAACCTTTCGAGCCAAGCATATTATACAACACCGGCGATAGTATCTTATTTGACACCCCTGACGAGTCAGACCTCTTTCTTAATCTAGATTTGATCGGTACTCCTATAGTCTGGGGCGACATCGATTGTAGTTCTATATCAAGTGAATCCGCTTTAGGAGATGACGGAGATACACTCGGATGTATCAATGCTGGAGTGTCTGTTCGTGTCCTAAATTCCCTACTTTCACACTCCTAGCCCACCCCCTTAAAAATAGCCTATACTGACTAAAACAACTGACATGGCGCATTTAGTTTCTATTCTATTCAGCGTATGAAAGCGATTCGAGCGATCAAATATCCACAGCCCGAAGAAGTCTATCATCGGAGTTTTCATTTCAAACGCATTCAGAATGGCAACCTGTCGATAACTGCACAACCCACTGTATGCTTCGAGCTAATGTCCCATCAGATACATGGACCTCTGTGGGAAATGGAACGTACCGTGGTATATATCATGAACTCCATTTCATACACAGTAACAATATTATTGGACACAAAGTTGTTCAGGGTGACTCTTCTAATCTCTCACAGCTTAATAAAAGATATTCACGCTGGGCTGACGAGCAATATGCTGATGTTGCTCCTTTAAAGTATGAATGGTGGAGGAAGAGCCCAATCAAAGATAAACTCGATACCAGCCGGATTGATAGTTATGGTGTTGCCAAAACCTCAGATTTTGTGGGAAATTCTTTGGCGGATGCTGTTGCCTATTCAAATAACACCAGGTACTGCCTCAGACTCCCTGATGGCTCTACTACATCATTGGACGGGTCCCATGGGATAATAGATATCTCTCAAGATGAGAGTATCAATGATCCATCTTCAGCCGAGCAGGCACTCGCCAACTGCGACCAGTTTAATGGGACTGTGGGAAGTGTTACCATTACATGCGATGCAATCAACTCGACCTACTTGGATCCAGAGTTATTGGATGATCCTGATGGGACTAAAGAGAGCTGGGTATGGCCTGTGAGGTCCACCCGGTCTCTTGAGAGTGGCGCATCAGAGGCTTACAGGGTAGAAAACTATTTTGATGATACAGAATCAGTTACATTCAATTCAGCTACCTACCCTAACGGTGATGGAGGTCGGTTTTTGAATAGTGTAGGAGATACACACGTTTTCGCGCTTGCAAGCAGGTCGGATTGTACCTCAGCTGCCATCATTGATAATGCACCCTTAGTGGGAAGAGGTAGGGTATCGGTCGATGCAGAGCATATCATTGAACGTCAAACAATCCCATTTTTCTTGTCTTTTATCCAGTATCCCTGGTTGGAAGTGAACGGTGAAGGAGACTATGAAACCGTGCCTCTCGATCTTGGACATGTTTCGTTTTCTATAATTCGAGATTATATGAATCGCCCATATTACAGATGGGCACCATCAGATTCCATGAATCCATATTCGCTGTTTGACGATTTGGCTAATAGCTTGGGCTCGAGTGCATACCCCCACCTCATGACAAACCTACAGCATATCATCAACATAATGAAAGCACGAGTTTGGAACAGCTTTATCACTCCCGTATCCGATGACCGTTTCTTGATATTACAACGAGCAACAGTCGAACACACACGGGAAGGCCTACAGGCCATACGTGAGGTAGGTCATTCAATTCCTTTTTTAAGCCCACTTTGGCGTAATAGTCATAGCTAATACAACTATCCGCTTACCGTAGGGTATGGCCGTTTTCAACTACTTGAATGACCCTACAGTGCAGAGTCTACTCGGACAGATTCACCGTCAGATCTATCAAAGCCTACAACATTTCGATGGTCAATATAATTCCATCCTCGGAAATACTCAACCAGTCCATAGCGCCGCCCTCTGGGAAGAATTTATAAAATTCTGGATGCAGCGAATGCAAAGCAGATTTTTGAGATTTGCCAATCAAAGAATCGAGCAGCTGCGGTCGGGTTGGCAAACTAGAATCGATGCAAACATTGGTAACCCAAGAATAGCTCAGACGGCGCAGGAAGCTATTGCTAAAATCAATGCGCTAGGCGATCAGATCTCTACAGTCGTAACTATTAACCTGGCTCCATTTGCAAATCCGTCTTAGCTTAGGCGGATATGTTACTAAGGCGTCTCTGTAAGGCTTAACTATTAAGGGAGGCCACTCGATCTTAAGTTCTATTCCTTTCACTACTAAAAAATAACGCTGAGAGTTGAATACAAGATACGAGAGTAAGATTTAAATATAGATTTAGAAATTTGGAAATACATTTAAATTCTTTGTTATTCTAATAATTATTCCGATGACTTTTTTGCAAGTCACTATTGTTTATTTATTTATTTATTTATTTACACTTTAACGCCTCTATGAAAAATGGCTAGTTCTAACCTCCCGAAAGGTATTAGCGACGGGCCCGCGACGGAGACAAGACCTCTCCGCGCACTTTCTATGTATAGCCTATTGCTATATTTGATGGTACTCCTAGCGCCTATCCTTTAGTTCCTATACCCAAACAATACAGTTTCCCTTCATCCCCGCAATCCTTTTCCCTTCATTTAGAGAAGCGTTTCCGCTTTTTTCTTAATTGATTAATTGATTGATTTAATTAATTTTCATTAACGTCCATTTTCAGTCAACAACTATATAGGACGGCTAGGCCTGAGGGCCTAGCAGGTGTCACGAATGGACTACAAACGGATGCCGATGCTAATAGAACGGATATATACAGCCTTCGCATATACCTTGGCTGAAAAGGATGCGGACATGTGCGATATTTGTATATACCCGGTCATATGTATTGTGGGAGGGCACAGGATTTATATTAAGATATAGGTTAGAAACGTATATAATAATATAATATTGGAAGACGTAGTTATATTATTGGTAGGAATAATCGAATAGCGGAGTGAAAAAATAAAGAATGAGATTATTAAACTATGTACTCATTCTAATTTTTTGTTTAATTCACTTAAGGTTTTCTTTAAAGAATATTCTTATATTTATATGTATTAATAGTATACTAATAATGCCTATTGTATTTGTAAAATCAGTTTAAACCGAATCTTAACGAGTTATAGTAAACGTCGAAAAAACCTAATTGTCACGATTGGACTACAAACGGATGCCGTTACTAATAGAACGGACATGTGCGGCCTTCGCATATGCTCTGGCTAACAAAGATGCAAACACATACAGCTTTCGTATATGCTTTAATAGGAATGGTTTAATTATATGCGGTATCCGCATATGATAGATCACATGTATATAGTTATATATATAAGTAGATAGATAATCATTTCTCTAATTCTTAGTTGTAAATTCTAAGGATACTTTTGACCCTATTTATTTAATTCTTATATAGTATAAGCATTATATTATTTATAATTTATTTAAAATTCGATTTGGTTAAATAATGACTATTCAAATAATATTTATTTTATATAATATTTTCTTAAAAGCGAATTACAATAAAATTATTATTTATAGGCAGAAGATCAATTCTAAATATAATTCAACAAAGATATATTCCTTCTATTTATATAGAAATATTCTAAATATTTTTCGTATATAATATAACTGTTGATTTAACCTGGTTGAAGGTGAAAGTTATTGAGAATAGATTCAATATA
>PDUE01000502.1:28894-81426 GCA_002909645.1 Monilinia polystroma | reverse complement strand
CCCCCGGAGGGCTAGCGGAGCGTTATCTCGGTGTTCTTGGTTCTGTTGATGGAGGCAAGTTCCCATAGCTCGCTGCGTTTGAAGGTTTTATTTTTCTAAAGTGACTTTTCCTTTTCAAATAGTCTGCCTTTACGGTAGTGTCACATGCCAATTTATCAGCAGCAGTATTTTTCTGGCATTTACTCATTGGAACTAAAGCGACAAACTGGGAAAATATAATTATGCGAGATGAAGCTATCATGTCTCAGAATGCCAACATTGACCTTGCGGATTAATAAATATGTTGGAGAATTATACTGATGACTGAGAATGCTAGGCTGTGGCATGGTGTGCGTTGCCTTTCCCTCAATACGAATTTCCTGATGATGACGACGTGGATGATTTACCAACGAATACTTTTGGACACAAGATACCAGGTCACGGAGAAGCTAGAGTTGAGATCAACTTTTGGTTCTTTCTGTTCGTATACTATGGTTTCTACAATATAACAGCATTGATGTGGATTACAAAAGTTTTCAACATTTATTCGCTAAATTGGTATAATCCAACCTCTGTCTAGAAAGCTGCAAGGGCTAACATATCTCAGGTGGCCCAAAAGCCTTGGTTTCCCTTTCACAGTTTCTGTCATCGCAGCAATGTCTATAGCAGCTCCAATACCTTTTTATTGTATACCTGAACTTCGATATATCACTTCACACAACACCGCGTGGATATGCTGGACATTCTTCGCCATGGCAATGCCATTACTAGTTGCATTTGCCATCCTTCTCAATCATGAACGGCATCTTGGCCTACGTAATCCTCTCTCTGAAACCCAACGAATNNTGGTGGACAGGTGATACCGATACCATAAATGCAAGAGATCGACCACGCAGGCCAAACGTTAGCCGAAATCCAAATGCCTTCAATCATAATGCTTCTCTAGAAGTTGCTTTAGCATCAGATGATATATATCGATCCAGAGATGCTCAACTTATGTTGAGAAAACGCTGGCTTCCAGCAAGTTTTGTTAGATTTATGTGGTTCTGTGCTGCGTTACTAATAGGTATCTTGACATACCTATTGGGAGAAACTTATGCCGAAATCTATTTGCGAACGTTACCACATAACACCATTGAAACTCTTGTATACGTTTACAGCTGGGTTGTGACGGTCCATTTGTTAGATGGGTTATGTGGTTGGATTTTAGGGGGTAACGAAGGAGAAAGAGTGGGCAGTTACCCCCTTGGTTGGATCTTTAAGCTGTAAGATCGACTATCATATGTACTCATGCGGAAAAATTACTAACGAATCTCATAGCTACTTCGCTCTAACCTACCAAACCTACGTCCGCGCTCTATACGCCCGCCTTCGTTCCCCCCAACAATTCATCTACCTCCAAGTCATGTCCTCTTCCTTCTTAATTCTTCTCGCCCCCCTCACAATTTCCGCCCCCTTCCATTCTCTCCTCGCTCTCCTCGGTCTAAACGGTCAATCCTACACCGTATACCAAAAATTCTGCACACGCAATATTTTCCTCCGCGGCTTAAGCGAAAACGTCTCCATGCTCACCTTCCTAGGAAGTATCCTCGTCCTCCACTACGGCGCAAACAAAGATGTCTACCCCTACTTTGCCTTCGACACCCCAATCCCTCCACCACCCAATCCCACCCCATCAACCATCACCACGCTCCTCGCCCCCATAATCAACTTCTTCCCCAGCATCCCCCACACCCCCGTGCACCTTCCCTCCTCCCCCTCCCCTAACACCCAATACGACTTCCGCCTCACCTTCTACGCCTCCGTCGTCACGTGGGCCTGCGAAATCATCGCAGGCTGGATCACCCGGCGCATCTTATGGTTCGGCTGGAAAATGGACGTCACGGGTGAAGGCAAGCGAGATCTCGGTAGCTGGCCCGAACTCCTACCCACTGGCGTAGTGGTCATGGTGCACGTATTACAAAACATGCTTTTCAGTATGGTGCGACTGGCTTTCCATTAGCAGCACAGATATTGTGCGGGAATGCGGTGATGGTAAAAAATATATCACACATTTCAGGAGCGCAGAGTACGGAAAAGCACATTGGATTGGATTGGATTGGATTGGATTGGATTGGATTGGATTGGATTGGATTGGATTGGATTGGATTGGATTGGATTGGATTGGATTGGATTGGATTGGATTGGATTGGATTGAATTGGATTGGACTAGGTTGCATGGGATAGGATAGTATCAAATGCATGAGGTGCATTTCATGCGGGTTTTTTTTTCCAGCGTGGTGTTGGGAGTTTTACTGCCTTGCTCTCTTTTTTATCACTGTTTTTTCTTTGCGGCTTTCTCTCTATTCCCTTACATACCCTCGCTGCTATGTTCTTTTCTTGATACCATTCACGCAACCATCCACTCACACACCTAGTTTAATTAATGATCAAATAAATGAAAGATACATACCCTCTATTTCGATGCTTGCCTTGCCCTGCCTTTCCTTGCATTGCCTTATCTTGAACGAAGAGGTGTATGGGTGATTAGGGATGAAGGATGGGGGGTGGATACGGTGTCAATATAAGCGCACATTGGATTTTTGAGGCTATGGGGATGACGACTCATGAAGGGAGGGGAATTTTCTGGGTTTTGAGTTTTGAGGTGAGTTTTCATAAGGGTATCTTATTTTTAATACGTGTATATCTACAGTGATTTGTGAAGCTACCTAGGTAGTTGCTACTTTTTTTCCTGCTTTATTCGTCCGAGATTGTCCGACTGGTTGTGCGCTAATATCACGTTTCGTCATTTGCGTGAATTTTTGATCTGATCAGATCACTCTCGGGCCATATCAATCCGAATCTCGCCTCTGCTGCAGTATCTATCCATCCATCCTGAAATCTTACTTTCCTTCCTCTTACCTCACCTCATGCTTCACCCTCTACTCAAACTCGCTCTTTTCCCCCAGTTTTCCCCACCCCTCCAATACATCTCTATCAACATTAACCGCCCAATCCCTTTGAAAAGCCTCCTCTCCACCACAAACACCCACTACTCCCCCTAGTCTCCCCTTTACAAACTCCCACGCATTCACTTGATGAACTGGATCGACCATCTTCCACTCTCTCTTTCTCTTATCCTCTTGAGTCTCTCCCTCGTACGGGGCTTGTTCCCCCCAAATCAAATTATCCCCACCGATATCATCTCTACCCGCCATCATTTCACTAATCACACTCGACCACATTGCGAAGAAATCTTGGAGTTTTGTGAGGATGATTGGAGTCATTGGAGGAGGTAATTCGAGAAGACGAGTTATGGCGAGGCAGGAGAGTTTTTGACGGTCGATGTTGGCCATGCTGTCGAAATGACGGAACCATTCTTCGCTTAACCATTTCCAAGTATTTTCAAAATTGCCATTATCGATGCTGGCAAGGAGGTTAGCGAACACGGTTGGATCCGCTAGCGCGATACGGGCAAGAATGGTAAAGTAATCTGTTTCAACTACATCATCCAATTTTGGATATCTACGGTCAGGACCAGTAGTTTGATGAGCTTCCCATGCGTCGAGAAGTCCTGAGAAGATCTTTTCCGTGTAGCCAGATTCGTGAAGGTCTTTGGTGATTTGCGTTACACCATTTGAACCTCCAAGTTTTTCGGCAACACGAATCAAATCCTCGACAGCTGTAGTAACTAGACCCGCTAAGTCGCGTTTTGTGACCCCTAGAAGGCTAGTCATGTATGAGAGGATTCGAAGTCTATTAGCGTCGCCAAGCATAGCTTCTGGTGCTAAAAGAATGTATTCGTTCACAATACTAAGGGCGACGCGGAGATTATCGGAACCGAGTTCGAGCAGAGGGAATGCACAGTCAATGAGGGCTAGGACTTCGGGAGATGCAGGTGATGATGATTGGGCCAGAATTTGTGACCACAATTCAAGTGCTTCTTCCATGAGGTAGACCTGCATTTCGGAGCCGGGTTCCACGGCACGTTGAATTAGAGGTAGGATAAGCGAGTGGTATCTTTCAGATTGCCCTTGCATGGATGTTACAAGAGTAGACATGATCGCTAGTATGGCCTGTTTAAGCAAATGCTCTTCTCCAGAAGCTTCCCATAGACCTGGCAAAATAGAAACAATTTGATCTGCGTATGGAGATATATGAGTTTCCAACCTAGCCGCAATTATTCTGATTGTTTCCAAGATCACTAATTTAGTTTCTGTGTTTTCAACCTCTTGTATCAGGGTCATATTGCGACCCAGAATATCCGGAGCATATGGCAGAAAAGAGTCAACTTGAAATGCGAAATCATCAACGATCGCTTTGAATTGACGAGCTGCAGTAATGCGAACGACGTGATCATTTGTTTCATCCTCTGCTTTGAGTAGATGTTGAAAGATTTGATAAACCAATGGCCTGTTAGCTTGCGATATTCTGACAGGAATCCATTGGCTAAGAAGAATAGCAATCCGTCGACGAAGTACCTTCCAACCCTGACCAGTTTGCTGAACATCATTGACTAAAGTTGAGGTAAGGAAGGTATCGAAATCAAAGCTTTGATGAATAACGGCAGCAGACAATCCCATGGCAGTATACACAGCATCTTTGACCACTACAGAGTCCCCGTCACTACCCGTAACAGACTGAAAGTATTGTAGCAATGGTGCTACCAAAAGATCTTTGAAGTTAATGACGAGGTCCATGAACAGTTTTTCGGCACAAGGTCGGACTTCAAATTCCCAAGTATCACCCCCTCCTTCTTCTCGTATCTCCCATTCATCCTCGTCTTCTTCCCAGGACTCTAGATCAGCTTGACGAAAGACAAAGAATTTAGTAACAATAACACTTGCCATCTCAGCTATTAGTTGTTCAGTAAGTAATTGTGACTTGAGGGATGCGACAGCTTGTTGTTGTTCTGCTTTGACCTCGTGAGTTCGATATTTGAACGATTGTGTTGGACTGAAAACCATTTTCATACAAGCTCGCAAAAGTGTGAGACCCTTTAAACATAGCTTTTCCATGATGGGTCTATCTTGTTTTGAACCATCATCAGTCTTCAACGCCTTGGCACTGAAATCTTGAGTTGCCGATCCGTAAGAGTCTCCAAATTTAGCAACGAATCCCCAATATGCTCTTACTAGATCTATGGAATTAGGTAAGAGTGCGAATGCAGCAGGATGCGTATTGGACATTTGCACATGCAGTTTTGCGAATTGCACCAGGTGTTTCTCAGCTAGTTCTTTTGCAGGAGACGCCAGGGTTGCCGGTTCTTCATTTACCATTGTGAGAAGTTGACCAAACTGCTGTTGCGATTGTTGCCAGATTTGCTGGACATCTTGATTATGATTTGGATACTCATAACCCACGATGAGAAGTCGTCTTAGAATCTTGATTGCAATGAGACTATTTTCCATGGAATCTATAGCACCTCCTTGATCACCCGAAGAATCTTCGGCGAAGAACTCAAGCCATTGCGAAACCTTTTGTGTGTAAATACCGCTTAGTAAGAATACCATCTCAGGGGTGACGGATTGCAAGCTCGTTTGCGATCTCCTTAATCGTGCCGTCGCCAATTCTTTCACAACTTGTAATAATATCAACATTCCTCTTCGCAGATGAAGTTGGTTGGTTTCATTTGCCGTTCGAAGCATTCTAATTAAATTCGTAAGAACATCAGGCCAATCCATAGGATAATCCACTCGGACTACTTTCGAAATCACCAAGGCATTTTGTAGAGCAAGTTGTGGATCGGTCTCTTCGAAGCCGCTCTCTAATAGATGTGATCGAATGTTCTCTTTCTCTTCCAAAGAAATAGCATTTGGAGCTGTCTTTCGCCAGTATTTATCGATGCCATTCTTTAATTGAATGACTGCAAGATATCTTATTTCGGAGGGTAGGGACTTATCGAGGTATACTGCCTGAGATAAAAGGATTAGTCTGGTGAACAATTTCCAATACACATGGAGAAAATACCTGCAGTAAAGTATAATATCCTCTCTGTGTCTTCCAAGCTTCTAGCTGTTGTGTTCCAGTTTGTATAGCTAGCTGTTGAGAGGATCCTGCCGACTGCAAGGCTAGGTATACCTGCTGAGGGTTAAGAGGGGCTGCCTCACCAGGAACTTCGATTGAAAACGCCATAATGAAGATCTAACTAATACTTTCAAAAGAGATCAAAGAATGCAATTATCTGCAAGAGATGAAAGAAAGTTGTTGAGTATTATTGAAACCTAGCCCCACCAGCCGAGTTGTTTTTCCTGAGGGTCGGTCTCTAACTTTTTGTTCGAGCTTGTGACACTTCACTTCAGCCTCGTCAAAGCTCCACCAAGGAATTATAAATGAATAAGGTTGATTACGTATATCTTGGGTAGGACTAGCGAAGATGAGTTGGTGGCGACGGGAAGGGATGGGTAACGTTGTTACCATACTGCATTGCATGTATTTCCATGAGATTCAAATTCAAATTCGAACTTGACATGGGATGGGATGGGATGCGATGGGATGGGATGGGATGGGATGCGATGGGATGCGATGGGAAATATCATGAATAAGGTTACTATGATTTCTACAAAGTATACTCACTCATACATACCTGGGGCTAGATACGAAGATGATCTTTGAGTTTCATATATCAATTCATCCGATCTATCTATCTATCTATCTATCTATCTACCTAGCATATATCTACCTATCTACCTATCTAGATCTATCTAGACCTATCTCGACCTATCCAAGGTTACTTCAATCCATCCTTTGGAACCTCCTATCATAATCTTAAGGTGAAGGGTCAAGACTCTGATTAGGTAGGTCCATGGGTACCCAAGAACATATCTCGGACCCCAATACGAGTTCCCCTCATTTCAAACCCCGATGACGACGTTATACATGAAATATATTTGGGTGGTTGTCGTGAGTCTACTCCGCGGTTGACAGGTCGAATGGACATCCACGTGAGCTCAATTGGACCTGTGAAGCATTTTTACATTCCATCTCCCTAAAAAATGCACAAAAGTACGAAGCAACATTGAGATTTAAGGTCGTAGCACCATCAATAAATATCAAAATCCATCATAATTACGATAAAGATTACCTGCCTACTTTAGTATTTCCAAGTATGGCTTCTCTTCCTTCCACCTATAAAGCTTTGCGCTTTAATACCCTTGCAGGGCCTCTGACAGTTGAAGAGCAAGATATTGCATCCATTCAGACCCCAAAGACACTCTTGATCAAAGTTCACTTTGCTTCCATCAATCCAGTTGACACGCAATTATGGCGCGCAGGTATAGTTTCAGTTGTTGCCGGTTCCAAGGGTATGGGACGTGATTTCTCGGGCACGATCGTGGCTATTGGAGATCAGGTGAAAGGAAATTGGTCGATTGGAGATGAAGTTTTTGGCTTGCTGTTTCAAATTGTATGCTTCTTGTGTTTCTTGGGCGGTGCAATTGGGACTAATAATGGGTGAGATAGTTCGGGCAGGGAACATTCAGTCAATATATTGCTGTTGATCCAGCTTCAGATCCTGTGGTTAAGAAACCTAATTGTCTATCTCATGAAACTGCTGCTTCTATCCCCCTCGTTACACTAACGATGTTTGCTGCTTTGGACTGGCTACCTGGGAGTAATGGTGATTCCCAAAGGAAGGTGATAGTACGGGGAGCATCTGGGGGATGTGGTTCATGGGCTGTACAGTGTACGTTTCTCTTTTGTAACCTCTTGCCTGTCATTGAATAGGTGGTTGATATTAACAACTTCAAAAGTGGCAAAGCTTCTATATGATTGTCATGTCACGGCCATTTGTTCCGGCAGGAATCTAGACTATGTCAAAAGTCTAGGAGCAGATGAAGTCATTGATTATACCTCCCAGCCAGTGTTGCAAACGCTACTCGATAGCAAAATTGCTTCAAAGAATTTCGACCTTCTGATAGATTGTGTTGGTGGAACAGAGCTTATACCCTCATACGTGAGTCTCCTATTACCCTTCTCAACGAGCATCATCATAATAATCACACACAGCCTGAGCTCCTCCATAGCAACGGCGCATATGTCACCATAGTTGGAGACAAAACCGATACAAAAAGACTTGGAGGTCCCATGACATTCTTCAAGCACCCCACACAGATCTGGCGTTATTTGACAGGTTTGATATGGGGACCTCGTTATGCTATCGTGTCACTCCATACTCAATCCGAATATCTAGAGAAAGTTGTAGGTTTAGCCGAGAGAGGAGAAGTGAAAATTGAAATTCAAGAAGTTATCAAAGATGCATTGAACGAGGAGAATGAGTCCTGGAATAGGGCCATTGAGATGATTGAGACCGCGAGGGTGAGAGGAAAGGTTGTCCTGGAGATATTGTGATATGGCTATCAGCACGCTGATGATGATATCAACTCTGTTAGCTTTTCGATCGAGGGCTGCGGATTCATATTGGGTTGACTGTTTGTGCGTGACCTGTGCTAATTGATCTAATTGATGTACATTTCGAAAAAACTGTTGACTATTGACCAATATAGTGAGATGATATTACGAGTATTTTCTAAAGGGTCAACTCGAGGATACGTTTCTGTATATATTGATACAATTCGAATGGATTGGCATACAGATCTTCAGATGGAGATTAATCTCGACCGCATTTCTAATACAATCCGCACATATCAAATGAGACAATATCAACCAATAAATAAATTTGAAAGTCCGAGTTAACAGTCGATCCACAGCATAATCCTATCTTGAAAGTATTGATACCAAACGAGATAAATTGCCATACCTGTAGGCTCGATCGAGAATAAATATTGAACTTTGAGACGGAGAATACGATACAAATCTTTTCATACATCAATTGAGACAATGAGTTGGCGTGCCTAAAACATCAGTTATAAAAGTAAATGACCAAAATTCTTGCATCTAATTTCAACTAAGCGACATATTAATTAGCAAAGTTCCTGTGATCTTTAAGCCATAGAGATTAGTGGTTAAGGTGCTTAGTTCCAGTAATCACAATAGCTAGATCTGAAAGAGCAGTGTATTGGTACCTATGATAACTCCTTACCATTACGCAGGCAAGGCAAGGGTTTGCTTTCCTAAAAGATCAAACTAATATCTTGAAGTTGCAGTCTCTTTCACTATGGTATGTTATCTTTCTCTTTTCTTCTTTGCTCGATCCAAGACCCTAATTCCCTCCATATTTTCTCCTTCTGCACAGGCGATAATGATGCTGCCAACCCAGACGTACTAGAAGCCACAAAAACTCTTGCTCCTCCCCATGATACTTTACCCTCCACAATCCCTAGGTTCTCCTCTTCTGGCTGCCACCCATACCTAAATTGATCTTTTGTAATACCCCTCCCTTTCCTCACCCTCCACACACTCTCCCAAATGCCTTTTCCAACCAACGCCACCGTTTCCGGTCTATACATTCTAATCTTGTCTTCCAATATGCTCACTCCATCATCCATCTCTTTTTTCGATAACTCACTCCCATTCCGGGTTGGCCTCTCCACAATATTTGTATTCCCTAAAGCATACAGCTCCGGTAACCGCACATCGTCCTCCGCTTTTAAGAGACGAGTGGTACAACCTGAGGAATAGAGTAGTTTCCAGAACAGATTGGACGGATGCGCATATGCATGGCCATCTCGAGCAGTTTGTAGACCCGGATTCAGTCCTACGAATAGGCAAAGAAGATTAGGAGCTATGACGTCGGGAAGGGGCGGGAGGTGAGCGTAGAGGGAGGGTGGCGCATAGCCTGTTGGGGCACGGGAACGAGGTTTTTTGGGCTGAGAAGTCGAGGGGTCAGCAGATGAAGGAGAGGCTTGGTGAAGTTTGCGTTTGAGGGGTGAGGGTGATGGTTGCGAAGTCGATGATGTTGACGAGGGTTTTCGGGGACTTTGTCGGGGGCGTGAAGTTGGGTCTGGAGAGTATGCGAATGAGGATATGTTTAGTTTGTTTGCAAAGCTCGGTACTGATAAGTTAGTTGAAGCATGTATTTCAATTTCTTCCTTTTTAAAGTATTTGGAGTCCTGTTGTCTATTCATGTTGTTGGATGAGATAATACAGATCTGCAGCTTCAGTCAATTTGGAGTAGGGGTAGCTAGCAATGACGTCGGGCGATACGAGGAACTGTCCTGAACCATGATAGCCATCATTATGGTACGAACAGAGGTAACTTGGAACACAAGGAGACTCGTAATATTTGTATGTGTACTACATACAGTAAATAGCTATTCTGAACCCTCAACGCCATCAGTACCAATGTATAAAGAAAGAATACGACGAACGTGTCAGACCAGGAGGTGGCTGTTGTTGTTCTAGCGACCCTCATTAGTTAATTCATTGTTTACGCTGTTCGTAACGGTGAATGGATGCATGGTGGGGCTGGGCTGTGCGGACTTTCCCCCAACAAGACAGATAGAAATAGAAATAATGAAAGTTATATAAATGGCATTCCTCCTGATTTCTCTTCTGATTCTATTGTCTTAATTATCAAACTCTTCATAATATAAAATCATGGCATCCGTTCAGAAAGTACTCGATACATTGCACATTGGAGGCAAAGCACAAGCTGCCCCTCCTAAAGAACCTAGCTCCACCGAGCTTGAACAGCTAAAGGAGAAGTACACCAAAGCCAAGCAAGACCAAGTCTTTGCATTTTACGATTCCCTTGATGTTGCAGAAAAAGCATCTCTTTACGAACAACTTTCTGGTTTCGACCCAGAATATATCAACAAAATCACCGACAAAGCACTCAACCCACCCAAAACCCAAGATGCAGACAAAGAGACTGGTCTTGAACCACTCCCTGAATCTGCGACTGCCAGTATTCTCGACTCGAAAGCCGAAGACATTGAGAAGTGGTACGAGTCAGGTTTAGACCTGATTGCAGAGAATAAGGTTGCAGTGGTGCTCATGGCCGGTGGCCAAGGAACCCGTTTAGGAAGTTCAGCTCCTAAGGGATGTTTCAATATTGGTCTACCTTCCGAAAAGTCCCTTTTCCAAATACAGGCGGAACGTATTCGCAGGGTTCAGAGATTGGCACACAAGAAGGCTGGCTATGCTGCGGATAAAAAGGTCATCGTTCCCTGGTATGTTATGACCAGTGGTCCAACCCGAGGACCCACCGCAAAGTACTTCGAGGAACATGATTACTTTGGTTTAGAAAAGGAGAATGTTATTATCTTCGAACAAGGTGTTCTTCCTTGCATTTCGAATGAGGGTAAGATTCTTTTGGAGAGTAGGGGCAAGGTTGCTGTTGCGCCAGATGGAAATGGTGGTATTTACCAAGCCATTGTTACATCAAATGTTCTCTCTGACATGACAAACCGGGGCATTCAACACATCCACGCTTACTGTGTTGATAACTGTCTTGTCAAGGTAGCAGATCCAGTATTCATCGGTTTCTCAGCCTCCAAAGATGTCGATATTGCTACAAAGGTTGTCCGAAAGAGAGATGCTACCGAATCCGTCGGTTTGATCCTTCTCAAGAATGGCAAGCCTGATGTTGTTGAATATTCCGAAATTGACAAGCAGACTGCCGAAGCCAAAGACCCCAAGCAACCAGATGTCTTGAAGTTCAGGGCAGCAAATATCGTTAACCATTACTACTCCTTCCGATTCTTGGAATCGATTCCCGAATGGGCCCACAAATTACCTCACCACGTTGCGCGAAAGAAGATCCCTTATGTGGATACCGAGAAGGGTACAACTGTCAAACCCGAAAAGCCAAATGGCATCAAACTTGAGCAATTCGTTTTCGACGTTTTCCCAATGTTGGAGCTCAACAAGTTTGCTTCTATGGAAGTCAAACGTGAGGATGAATTCTCACCGTTGAAGAATGCAAAGGGCACAGGTGAAGATGATCAAGATACCAGTAAGAAACATATCATGGATCAAGGTAAACGATGGGTACAAGCTGCGGGTGCTACAGTTGTTGGGGAGAGTGCTGAGGATGGTATTGAAGTTTCTCCCTTGATCAGCTACGTAAGTTGACCCTAGGTTTTCCCATCATTCCTCAAGTCATTCATGCTGATCTATTTACAGGGCGGAGAAGGATTGGAGAATCTAAAGGGCAAGACCATTACTGCTCCAGCTGTTTTGGAGAAGGAATTATCATAGGGGAGTTCAGGTGAACATTTTGGGAATTTTTTAGCTTAGGCTATGAGCCTTGATAGGGAGCAATATTACTAGCGACACCATCGAAAGGCTCTGGGATGGACTGGATAACTAATAGCACCAATACAAAGGACCAACATCATTTTAGAACCCTTTCAATGATCCTAGTGACCTTCCATACCTAGTTTTGACCTTGGGGAAGCCAAATTGGCTGAGACCCTAGAAACAAAGAAAGACTTCTGGTATACATTCTAGTGTGCATTCTAAGCCTCCACTACTAAATCATAATATATAAGCCTTGCTCGATGACAGATATTTGCCGCCACAACCTAAGCCCCCTCCTCATTCCAGAAAATCCACAGAGGCATCCATTCCATCGATCAGCCAGACCTTTTTCACGTCACCTACGTAGTACTCCTCAACAATCAACCCCAAGCTTAAAACATCTGGATACATCTAACCGTCATGTGCACTCCACACTACGTATGGAGATCTGCAGAAAGGTGGGGGCTTTTCCAGATTGATCCAGAAAACCGGAATCGTCTGGGTATGTATTCCATGCTTGTGAGTGCTTGTGGGTGCTTGTGTGCTTGAAAGCTTTCACAGTTGGTGAAAATGTGCTTGAGATATGCTTAAATCTCGGTTATATCGCCCTCTAGATTAAGCTTATTGGGTGGGTTTGGTTATATTGGTTCTTGAGAGACTTTTCGGGCTCGGGCGATCGATTCATTGGATTAGATAGGTGTGAAGAACGAGAGAAGGAAGGAAAGAGAGAAAGGACTGAGTTAACCGAAATGTAAGATCTTACGATTAGACGGATATCCAGCTCTTTACGATAGATATATCGTTTGATTCTTACGTCTGTAGATTACATACATTCGAAGTCACTCACTCATGCATTCATATATACATAGAGAATTCTGATATGGATAAGACATCAACATGTGACATGTGCCAAGCCGTGGTGGCAGTGCTTGATATACCATTGGTTGAGGAACGGTAAGTTGCTGATTATAGGAAGAAAGGCAAAGCCAAGCAAAACACCCTACCAATTCGCCTTGGCCTAAATTTCACTAATTCAAAGGACTACTTGTTAGTGTCTAGTACAGAATGACTGATATTACTCGTAGCACGGTAAGCAATTATTAGGCATATATATGTGCATCGTAAATCCCCCGGCTCGAGTAAGAATCATCCATCTGCAAACAAAACACAAGTGTAAAGCACGAGCAAACACAACATTGAAGAAGTTCCTAGCATATTCATTCATACACAAGCCAAGCGCTGCGGCGAAACGAATACAACATTCAGATCGGAAACTTTTTACGTTTGGTTATTTTATGACTTTAATCCTTGAATTCCATCCAAGCTACCAGTCAGCAGTACTGTACAATATCGACATACTTTTACTTTCCACATTTCTATTTTGCGGGGAAGGATAAAGATAACTTTATTTCCTCCAACATATCACAACATTGATCGAATAATTCTTGGAAAGAAAGAAGGAATATTTGTTCTTTACTATACCTTATTTGAGCATAGCTTTTCTTCAACATGAGGTCGCATCTTTGGACTGTAGCATTGCTACTCCTCTCCTCGACACCTTCATTTGCGCATCCGCAATTTAAACCCGAAGACGAACTTGTGGTGCGCGATGCGAATGCGAATGCGAATGTGAATGCCGATGCCGATGCGGACTTCACATGGTATTCGCGCGAAAAGGAAGAGCGGGGTTTGTTTAAGCGTAAAGGAGGAGGTGGTGGGGGTGGAAGGGGAAGCGGAGGAGGTAGTTCGGGTAGCGGAGGAAAAGGGGGCGGATCTGGCTCCAGCAGTGGAGGGTCGAGTTCTTCAAGGTATGCATATGGAGGTTCTTATAATTCTGGAGGTCTGGAGTATATAGAAGATGAAGGGGTGCAGAGAGGTGGTTCTATAAATGGGCAAGAGTTGATGCAGAAAAGTGGCAAAAGTGGTTGGGGGGGGGAATAATGTAGTTTCTTTGAACAGGAGCGGATATTTTGATGGAAATTACAGATGGAGTTTTGATACAGGATTATAAGCTAACTCTGAGAGAAGTTCTTCTGGTGGCAGAGGGTCAACTTCCTCTTCTTCCAATGCTGGTGGTGCGACAAGATCTGGCTCTGGTCCGGCTCCCGCTTATGGTGGTGGTAGATATGTATGTGTCTCCACTCTCTGAAAATGACGTATGTAAAACTAACCAGTATACAAATAGTACGGTGGAGGGGCAGCAACACCCTATTCGGCAGGCACCCGGTCACCTCTAGGAATAGCCCCCATCTTTCTCGGTGTCGGTGCTCTAGCTGTCCTTCCGGGTCTTTGGCTCTTTGGCGCCTACAGCTATCCATACCATAGCCCGTACTCGTTCCGCAATCATTCCGCCACTCGAAATAGCACCAATGATACAAATACAGCTGTAGCAACGCGTCAAGATTCAGGTACAGGCGTCAATGAAACAAGGCCCGTTCTATGTCTCTGCGCTGCATATTCAGTCTGCGGGTGCGATGATAATGGGAATAGCACGTTTTTAGACCAGTTAATTGGGGACGGAAGCTATGCAGCTCTCAACAAAACATTGGTCAATGTGGCCGATGTTAACGGAACAACAACCATTATCCTCAACGGAACATTACCGAATGGAACAACAGTAAGCGAGGGAACCGATTCCGCAGCCGGGAGAACAATTGCTGAGGGCATGGGCTGGTGGGTTATGATTGCCATTGTGTTCGCCACTTGTTTTGCAATTTAAACTATTCGAACCGATACCGATGATGAGCAAATGTGCTGGAGCCTTGTCTTTCGGTATCATTCTCTGATATGAAGAGAAAATACCGGGGTGTCCATTGTATATTTTCGACACGAATAAGGAAGGCATGGTTATTCTTTTCTGGCGTTTTTAGCGCGACGGGAACGGGATGAGATTATGACCACATAGACTTCACATGATGTGATGTATTACTAGTATGAATTAATGGGGGACAGTGTGTTATACTCTATGGAATACACGGGTAAAGCAGCAATGCTGGCAAAACAATCGTTCGTAACATAATAGATGTTGTATTTTTAGTATCTTTCTCCTCATGGAATAGTTGAAGATAATTGAATTTGAATACATCCGGCGCGATACTTGAACTTGCGGGATTATTTAAATGCTTTAAATCTGCTTTACATGTCGAACGGGAATGTATGTATATTTTACAGCGGCTTTCTTGACCTGTAATACTAACTCGATGATATCTAAGCTGATTCGAGATTTCTTGCTTTGCGTCGGCGTATCAGTTCTCCCAATGGTATATCATCCTCATCCAAAATATCAGCTTCTTCATCTACTCCGTAATCCCGCAATCTATCACCTTCCGAATTCGTCCACCCTTCTTCTCCGTCGAGACCTTCTTCATACTCGCTTACATATCTTTCGGCTTCCTCCTCATTTTCTTCATAGTATCCATCTCCATCACGGCCGCCACGCTTCTTCCATCGTTTCAAATCCGCCTCTTGTCTCTGTTTAAATGCTTCTCTCTCTTCCTCTACACTCCCAAATACCTTTTCCTCCAATGGATAGGTTTCCACTCCAGTACATCCCGCTCGCCTTCCTAGCTTATCTGGATCTGGGGGTGGCCACATCCCCTCTTTATCATTGAATCCATTTTCTTCCCACTTCCCTGCACTCTCTATGCTTGGTCCTCCCGCAAACGGATTGAACCACATCAATACATTCCCCGTCCCCATGCCCTGGACAATATTCTCCCAAATTCCAATATCAAAGGGAAATTCCACCTTGTTTACCCGAACTTTTCGCCCTCCACTCGCATATACATATCCGCGCATATTGCGTGTCTTTGAGCGTTCGATAATCGCATCGTGGCGTTCGATTTCCCACGCTTCTATCATGTATATGTTTGTAGCTAGAGAGTAGGCAGTTCGGATAAAGAGAAGAGACATGGCGAAGAGGGAGAAGCCATTGGAACAGGATATTATGAAGAGGAAAGATATAGCGGTCGTGGAGGGTCCGAGGTAGGATGGGAGGGTGCTTTCGGAGACGACATAGGTGATGCGGGTATAGAGGTAGGTGGTGAGGATTGTAATGGAGAGAACGGCGTAAAAGAGGAAGCGGATGAAGTGGGGGAATGTGGTGTGGGAGACGCAATTGTTTGTCCAAGGGCAGTGATGATCCATTTTAGGGATGCAGCTATGAGGGTTAGTTGAAATTCAAGTTCGAGTGATGGAAATGGAGTGAGGCATACCGTTTACATTTTTTACAATGATGTGCTCTTGGTGGCTTGAGAGCATCACATTTCTTACACCATCTCACATTTTCCCATTCCATCTCCTCTACACCTTCGCCTTCACCTTCGACCTTCTTCTTGCTCTCTATCCCCTCAATCTTCACTCCATCAACCCATCCCTTTTTTCCAGGATCAACATGACATGTCTGATAATAGCACCAGATCATCGCCCACGCACACGCATTAAAAACCACTGCCTCTCCTCTCTTCAAAGGACCAGGCTCCAGATAATAAAACAATATCTGTGACCCATACGTCAAAAACAGCATATGAAAGTAACAGAAAGGTTGCGCAAGATCTGTAATCGACTTGATTCGGCATCGGGAAAAGAGACGCGTATGCGCCATGGTTGAATGACTTTACATCAAAAGCTGAAATCGAAAGGACATATTTGAGTAATCTCAAGACCCCCTATATTCACATTCGCGTTTATTCAGCATGTAGCCTTACAGCCTCGTCGTATCCACGCTCGGTCATTTTGGCTCCCCGGCTGACGTAATAGAGCGGGGCGAAGCTTATTTTCTCGCCTGTTAAATCACGTGCTACAGGGGTCAAAATCGCGAAGGAACGAGTCGGGCAATTGTTAAACCGTCGGTCTCTTCAACTGCTCAATTCGTGCGTAGATGGAGAGTTATTGGAACGCGGTGGGGACACTGGATGGTGACTCACGTAAGGAGAAGGTTGCTTTCTTGTCCGATGATTGCATGACTTTGTCAGGGTGCGAGTGCGCCAGGCTTTGATGATGATAAATATAATGAACCAAAATTCTCAAGGGTGGGATTGAAGTCCATTGTGGCGGAGGAATTGAGGTCTCATGGAATGCTGGAGTGGGTTTGGCGCCGTTGAGATGGAGTTGATACGGACGTAGATGATTGTTCTGCAATTAGAAATATCCATATTTTCGTGATTCAACGTTGCCAGGGTCCTTGGATATAATTTCCTTTCCGTTGAATGGCTTGGCTTGGCTGGGCTCGTGGATGTTTATATAGGAGGGAAATACCTAGTTTTTTTTTGTTGTATTTTAACTTTTTTATGAATTGAGTCAATAAAATCTCCTGTTGAAGAATCTGTTGTTTTGTTATTCCCCATTGCACTATCCCAACGTTCATTCTATCTGAAAGTCGCTTCATCTCATACTTTCTAATCATCACACCACATTTCTATTTCCTCCACCATGGAACAGTCCGCGCAAACTCTATATTTAGAGGTTCCCTCAGCAACACATCAAACCTCTTCCAACACGATTATCTCCCAAATTCCAATCAGTGTACAGGAAAAGTCAACACCAGATGCTGTTACGCCAGCGCCAAAAATTGAATTTCAACCCACTACCGCTTTTATCCTCGCCTTTTCCTCCATATGTCTCATTACTCTCGCAGCTGCACTCGATGCTACTTCTCTCAGTATCGCTCTTCCGATTATTACCACAAAACTTCGAGGAACCGCTATCGAAGCATTCTGGTCTGGAACCAGTTTCCTTCTCACGAGTGCCGTCTCTCAGCCTGTGATTGCAGGATTGAGTCATGTTTTTGGGAGAAAAGAATTACTTCTTGGGTCTGCGGTCTTTTTTGGCATAGGATCGATTTTGGCCGCTGTCGCCAACAACTTTACTTTGATGTTAGTTTGAAAATGGCTCTTTGGTAGTGATGTTGCTAATCAGATCCTAGGCTTGTGGGTAGAAGTGTTCAAGGCATTGGCGGTGGTGGAATCTTGACATTGGGCGAGATTCTTGTTACGGATTTAGTTCCTCTCACTGTCCGGGGGGCTTACTTTGGATACATGGGTATGCTTTCTGTCTTTTAACTCTAGATAGTACATCGACTAATAGTATACATAGGTAGTATTTGGGCTATTGGAAGTGTTGGCGGTCCCTTGATGGGCGGTGGTAAGCATTCATGCATACTTTTAAAGAATATCTGTCTAATTTGAATCATTTAGCTTTTGCAGAAAATGTCTCTTGGAGATGGATTTTTTGGATCAACATCCCCATCATCGTATCCGGCGCAATTGCTATAATTCTTTTCCTAAAAATCAGACGTACACCCGGTAATCTTATTGCAAAGATTAAGAGATTTGATTGGTTTGGCTCCGTCATCTTTGTTTCTTCAACAATATCCTTCCTAATTCCAATTACATGGGGTATGAGTGTCCATAGAAACCCACTACGCACATTGCTGATCTAGAACAGGTGGTGTCATGTACGCATGGGATTCATGGAGAGTACTTTTCCCTTTATTGACTGGAGTGGCAGGTCTCATCGCATTCGCATTTTATGAAAAAAGACTATCAGAACGAGCCTTTGATTTCGAAGGGGAGCTCCTACCTGGAGACAACCTCGAACCTATTATCCGCTTCAGCATCTTCAGTACTTGGTCCACAATATTTATTTACTTTCAGACTATGGTTCATGGAATGGTGCTTTGGTCTCTATTGTACTATCTCCCTTTATACTATGAAGCAGTTCAGGGGTACACGCCGATTATTTCAGGTGTAGCAGTCTTGCCGGAAACTAGTTTCGTCGCTGTAAGTTTGTTGTGCTTCAAATACCTTCACCCTTAACTAATATATAACTAGCCTATGTCCGTCATAATCGGTGTTCTCGTAGCGAAAACGGGTCGTTATCGCTGGGCTCTCTGGTCAGGCTGGGTTCTTGCCACCTTTGGAGCCGGTCTCCTATACCTCCTCGAACCAAAAACATCTATCATCCAGTGGGTATTCCTCAATGTTCCAATATCAATAGGAACAGGCATGCTCTTTCCCGCCATGGCTTTAGGAAACCAAGCCGCATCTCGACCTCAAGATGCTGGTCACGCAGCAGCTTTCTACGCTTTCGATCGTGTGTTTGGTCAAGCGATTGGTGTTGCTATCGGCGGCGTTGTATTCCAAAATCAAATCAGGGAGAAACTTCTCTTGTATCCGTCACTAGCTTCGATGGCGACGCAATATAGTAAAGATGCTACGGCGCTTGTGGAGGTCATTAAAAGTATGGATGATGGATTGGACAAAATGCAACTGAAACAGGCTTATGCGGGTTCTTTGAAGATGATCTGGGTTGTAATGTGCGCATTGTGTGGTGCTGCGCTGATTACGAGTCTGTTTGTTAAGGGGTATTCATTAGAGGTGGAGCATAAGACGCTGCAGGGGCTGAAGGAGGAAAAAACAGGTGGCGATCCAGGGTCAGCGGATGAGAATTGATGGAAAGTGTTGAGTTGTTGGTAACGGTTTGATCATGGTTTTAATTCGAATACTTTTGTTATTGAATGAGGTTCCTGATTTTGTATAGCTTTTAGTGGCATTTTGGGGGCATAGAGAACATAGAAAGATATAGTGATCAGGTATGCGCCTTTTAATGAATAGAAATATCGCCCGTAGTAATTAGTAATTATTGTAATATGAAATTCAGATCGACTCTCCGAAGCCACTCCTGCATTTTTCTTATGGCCTTCTTGGTGCAGTATATTTGCCATTCAGCCATACAATAACCGATGGGATTATTGCAATCTCCTAAAACCTTTGCCCTCCAAGTCCCTTGCTATGCATGATTTGATAAAGGCAGCAGTCCCTATGGATACCCATTAATTGTACTTATGTTGAAGAACTAGAGAATTTCAGACTCTTTAGGGCTTTAATAATGACAACTGAATCTCTATTCTCACTCAGACGAGACCCAACTCCAATGTAGACGTTTGCCGTGCGAATTATTGCTGTATATATAGTATGACTTGCGACATTCACCACGCAATCAGGTAATTAAGCGATATCTCCCTTGAGGTATCTCAAGTGAATTATTCATGGAAGAGAACCCGGCCCTCTAACTTGCCAGGGAGAAATGCTACTTGATAGTTTGTTAAGTCTTGGTACTTGAAACCTTTCCCAGCTGCATTAAGTAAATGGAAACACTGTCGATCGACAGAGTTATGGCGGTTGTTTGCTTGAAGGAATACAGGCTTGATGAATAATTCTGTGATTCTTCCTCCAGGGATGGCTGTTTGGTGAGAATAACCCAAAAATGTCGCTGTAATCGTTGAAGAACATAAAATGATGACTCGCGCAAACATTCTGACACAGAACAGGTCGGATCGGTCCTATCATAGAGATGAACCCAAAACTTGTTTAGGAGAACAAATTTGATAGAAAATGCGACTATTCAGTTCTAGCTGTGTTCTCTCACAGTGACCTGCCCCTGAATAAAAGAAGGCATGGCAGCGTCGAAATAGAAGGGCTATTTGCCATGAATATTTTTACAGTATAATGAATTTGCAAAGTCCGAAAAATTATACTTGCGACACAGGGAGATAACATGTCAATCTATAATAGCAGTATCTCTCTTATTATACTAAACAAACCAAGAGTACTGTTGCTTCTGAGTGTGGCTTTTGCAACATTTTCCTATATTACTGTGGTTTGCAGATTGTAGTCTAGTATTGCATGTTCTTGAAGGTCATGACCAGCTCCGAGAGTATCAAAAGTGCATAAACTTTGTCTTCAAGGTCCGTGGCCCTCTCTACATCAACACCCTGCGCGATTCTAAAGTTCCACCTTGGATTTGTGGAAGAATCTCTGGGAGCTTTTCATCGGCTGTGACATCCCGCACCTATATCAAACTACGTTCGAATTCTGATTTACCATTTATATGAGGAAACCACGGCAATCCTTTTCACCTGATTATTCTAGCTAATACAAATCATATCCTAGAGTACCATCAATATGGCAGTATGCAATATCATTATAGAATCCTGTTAAATCGCATTTTAGTGTATTTTTTATACATATAATGGTAGAGGCTTCAAACCGTCCACATTGCATTATAATTGTTCCTATTAAACCATTTAGAGGAAATGGTTATTCTCTATGATTGGTTTAAAATAGCTTCAAATATTATATTAGCTTCGAATCCTATATTGTCTTTAAAATACTAACATACCTTTCTTAATCCCACTTTGACTTCTCTTTAATTTCACTTCACTTTAACATCATCAACTCCGCTTTAATACTATTGATTCACTTTAATATCATCAGTACTATTACTATTTTATCAAAAGTAAGTTATTCGTTAAAGAGTTGCTTTTTCTATTTCGCTTCCGCCCCCTTATTTCGTAAAGATCCCCTATTTTGAAAGCATCCTCTATAATAATGTATTAACCACTTCGATTTCAAAATAGCATCATTATTAATAACAACAACAACAATAATATGAATCTTGTAATATACCCGAATATGCCTGAATAAAGCAATACGCTTAAATAGATCAAGATTTCGTAATATACTTAAAAAAGCCTAGTTCAATATACTAATATCAACAGACCGAGCTCAAAATAAAAATGTGGACCAAGTCCCCTACCCCACATTCGGGCCACCCCCCCCCCCCTCATTTAGGCCACTTTCACTACTAAAAATGGCCATTTTTCGTATTTATAATTTTATCAATATTAATTATTATAATATAAAAATTATATTATAGATTAGATATATTATTATTAGTAAATACAAAAAGATTTGGGATTTTTGCGATTTTTTTTTAAAAAAGTTATTAAAAATGAAATCTTAAATTTTTCATTTATATATAAATCCTATACGAAATTGAATCTCCTTTAAAATATAAATAACTTTTAAACAAAAATTATTAAAAATAAAAAATATAATTTTTCGAAATCTTTATATTTATTTCATTATAATAAGCTATTTTGAATATATATTATAATTTGTGGTTAATGATCTTTTTGGAATTATATGTTTTCTCATACAAATCATATAACGGTATTATTCTGTATTATTGTAAAAGCTGATCTCATTAACTAACTATCTAACTAAGGTATTTATACACGAAAGCTAGAGTGCTCTTTCCACTGTCGGCGACATCGCGTTCGTCGCAACGTCGCTACCCTAATAGGCAACCATAATACAGAGGAGGATGACGAATGTCACCAATCATTTGTTAGCAAAATTTATAATTTCAGATAAACCATTAACCACAAATTATAATGAATATTCAAAATAGCTTATTATAATGAAATAAATATAAAGATTTCGAAAAATTATATTTTTTTATTTTTAATAATTTTTGTTTAAAAGTTATTTATATTTTAAAGGAGATTCAATTTCGTATAGGATTTATATATAAATGAAAAATTTAAGATTTCATTTTTAATAACTTTTTTAAAAAAAATCGCAAAAATCCCAAATCTTTTTGTATTTACTAATAATAATATATTTAATTTATAATATAATTTTTATATTATAATAATTAATATTGATAAAGTTATAAATACGAAAAATGGCCATTTTTAATAGTGAAAGTGGCCTAAATGAGGGGGGGGGTGGCCCGAATGTGGGGTAGGGGACTTATTAATGCTAACTTTTATTTGCATAAAACACTACGCTATATTTACAAAAAAATGACGAGCCGCCATTATTTTCACGGCAATACGCCATATTATTTATGGCAATTTGCCATATTTTCCGTATTGCATATTGCCATATTTCTGGTACTCTAGGTACACCAATTCTCCATAGATGGATTTTTCTAAGCGAAATCGGCTAAGTGAGCAAGATCCTCGGTAATTATCAGGGGCTTCCCATCACAATTGATATTACTTTTAACATTTTTTATACTTCAACGGTATGAAAGTGCTTCGTACTTCTGTGACTCATATAACACGTACTGTAAACTACAGAAAACAGGATCGCTGGATCTATCAGAGAAATTGTTTGATGGCATGTCCGTCATTAGACAATCCTCCGAAGTATGGATAACTGGCTTTGGCAAAGCATGGACAGAAGTGGCCAAACTTGGCGCAAAGTAGGCAACGTGGCATTTGCTACTCTCTGATTGGTACATTCGAATGCTTTTTTATAGACATTGCGGCACACTTTTGTATATGCTTGAAATTTCTGAACTGTTCTTGGTTCCCCCATTGACTGTATTGACCGAATGACGGAATTAATCGCTGGTAGAGCTGTATCAATGCTGCCGTTTGAGATATTAGGCAAGATGATTGAATTGCTGAGCAAAATCAGATCGACGGTGATAATGGCAGCGCAAAGCAAATATAGTACCAGAATCAACTCACTAAAAGCGGTCATTGTAGTCTTTATCAATGATTATCACCATCATTTGAAATCTATCTCACATGCGCCTCAACCAATGGCTGGTAAAAGTAACAATCAATCATAGAGAGATAGATATTCGGAATAATGAGATGCCTCTTACAGGTGAACAAAAGAACAAGGAGTAACACTCCAACAAGAAGCTTGGCAATTTCAAAATCATCAGTTCCCGAAGAAATTTCCTCTTGAAGTCTCTTATGTGATCAATTCACACCACTGTCACAACATCTCATTTAAATACCTCAACATGCCAAACTTAATTCACACAATTAGTCTATTCATTCTGGACAGCCAAGCTGATATAGTTACACAGCATCCAAAAACTAGCCAATTAAGCTAGCGTATTAGCTCCACATCAATAGGGGGTTCAGCTACCCCACCATTCAACGTCATCATATGCATGATTCCCCTCCTTGGTATCCAGTTCAGTTGAGTCTCATGTAAAACTTAAATATCAAGCTTATCTTCAACATTTAATAAACCACCTCTCCCTCAAAAATCAATACAACTTAAAGTCTCATTGAAAATCTACTGCAAAACTTCAAACAGTAAGTACATTTCCAATGCAGTGTGTTTTGTTTCTAGTGAAAGCTCTTTAGCTGTACCCCGCACAAGCCACCTCAACAAATAAATCACATTGTTCTTGGCTAACAGCATTGCCTCCATAGCATCAATCAATCAATCAATCAATCAATCAATCACTAGCAATCATGTCAGGTTACGGAAACGAGGGTTACGGTGGTCAAAGTGGCGGATATGGCGGAGAAGGTACTTGAAAACCGGACTCCGAAATAAAAGTGAAGACGGACAATACTAATGCAAATTTTCAGAGAGAAGAGAAGGCCAACACGGCCGTAGAAATGAGGAAGGCTATGGTGGGCAACAAGATGGATATGAAGGAAGACAAAGCGGGGGAGGATACGGTGGTGGTGGTGAGGGAAGACAAAGTGGAGGAGGATACGGTGGTGGTGAGGGAAGACAAAGTGGAGGATACGGCGGTGAAGGTATTTTCTCCATTTATCGTCCCAAATACTCTAGGCTGGTCAATACTAAAGAATCCATACAGAAAGACGAGAAGGCCATGGTGGATCAGGAGGCGCATTTGGCGGTGGAAACTTCAACGAAGAACGTCGCCAAGGGGGTGGGGAGGCACAGAGCTACTACAGTGGTGGTGGACAGGGAGGACAAGACGAAGTCCGCCATGGTGGCCGCGATGAGAGATATGGAGGCAGCGGAAACAACCCATACGGTGGTGGTGGAGGATATGGTGCCGATGATGAGGATTTGAAGGGTGCAGCTCATCATGCTGAACAACATTCTGGGGACTCTGGAGATTCCAGCTTGTTTTCAAGTGTCCTGGGCTATTTGGGCCAGAACAAACACAACATCAGCAACCAGGACGTCGATGAAGAAGGTAGGAAATTTTCGTCTAGATTGATCCCCATACAAATTCCGTGCTAACAGCATGAAAATAGAAGCCGTGAAGTCTCACAAACAATTTTATGGAGGTGGTTCTTCCTCGGGTGATTCATCAGCATCCTCAGCTAGCATGGGCAGCGCTGCCGCAATGCAGGCACTCAAGATGTTCAGCGGTGGCTCATCTGGCAACTCTTCATCTGGAAACTCACAAAACGCATTCGTCGGAATGGCAATGGCACAAGCCAGTAAACTATTCGATCAACAAAGCAGTCAAGGAAATGTCTCCTCCGGTTCTTCCAAGGAAAGCGTCGTGCAACAAGCAGGTGAGATGGCTCTCAAGATGTACTTGAAGAGTCAGGGGGGCGGAAACTCGGGTGGCATGAGTGGATTGATGGGGTTGGCTAGTAAATTTATGTAAGGATTTACTAGATGCACGTGTCGATGGATGGAAATGAAAATCATTCGGTGCTACAGTGGGAGGTTGGTTTATGATGGCATGGTCTATATGAAAAATGAAATACCTGGTAGCTAAAGCGAATTGGAACGTTGATATTCTGGTCATATGTTGTCGTTTATCAAGAAAACTTCCGATCCTCGAAGACGTATGTGAATAATAACACAAGTTCAATTGGAAGTTGATCTTAATGGTCGTCCAGCTCACTAAACATTGCAACATTTCCCCCAGCTTATCTACCGAGGAAGATCTCGATACTCCTAAATCCGGATGCTCCTAGCTAACGCTCAGTTAATTTATCAAACTGCCCAGCCAGCGGGCCTACATGAGAATTAAAGTCTATACTTTGATGGAAATGTCTCGAATAATTCTGTCGGCGTTCAAGTTTGGCCAAGGAAGATCACCGGCCTCCATGGCAGCAGAAGCTTCCACGTTGCCTACCCCCTGATCCTCAAATCCTGCTTCATGTTCAATCTTGTATATCCATTTTAGCCATAGATACAAATTTTGTTCTGCCTTGGCGATCGGAAAAGTATTTCTTGCTGCCGGAGCCGTTTTCACTCGGGAGTAATTGAGAAGGATGAAAGATGATGGGCGTATAGGGTACTGAAAATGATGGAGCTTGAGTTGTTCTACTTTCAACGAAGTCCTTCCTTCAGCAACATGTGTATTCCGAGATCTAATCATGCCGCAAACGGAAAATGAGCAAGTCCAATTGGCCATATCCAACTTTTAGTATTGAACTCTTCCAAACTTAAATATCCAACTCTTGGTATTGGACTAGTTAGTATTTATGATATCTACTGTGTATATAATAATTACTTATTCAGCTATTCCAGAAAACTAACTTTGATATATTCTACAGTCATAATTGCCAATGTGTTGCAAAATACGTTTAACAAGAGGAGGCTGATGAAGATCGGCACGGGGGAACGGCGCGTCCCGATCACGTGAATAGTACTACCTTAGCTTCACGCCAGCCTCAATTCTTAGCGATTTCGCAATCTTTTGGAACAAGGAAACTAAGATAAGGCTTCAAAGTCATATATCTTTTCGGACGGAAGTCTACTTCAATAATATTGCGAGCAAGGATGTTTTCTTCCTCCGTTCGAAGAGCTGTTTTGACAGCACCACCATTACCAATAATACTTCCTATCCACAACGTTGCGCCACGAGCGGCTACCTCGCAAGCCCTGTCATTTCGTTGCAATCAACGTCGATTATCTTCCTCCTCTTCGTCCAAACCCTCAAGCCCGGCAGATGGATCAAAGAGGGTAGCTGAGGGACAGACTGTTCCTGCATCTCCAACACAAGCAAGACCAGATGGTGAGAAAAAGGCTTCGAAAGCGGGGAGAAGGAAGGCAAAGGATACTTCAACAGGTTCTGCGAACAAAGACGACACCATGCACAACTTACCTAGTGTGCCTAGTACCAGTCACATTGCTCCAAATCGTGAGTTGGCAAGCTTCATACACTCGTACAAAGAGTTCTAACATGTACATTACAGAAATTGCAGCATCCGCATTCTTCTCCCTTCATAGACCCATATCCCTCACTATGAATTTCCCTAAAGCCGTAACCGATGAAGCGTTCGCCTCGATCTTCACCCCACGAACACGATCAAATAAATCGCAAGAAGTGATAGCCACACTATCCAATACACTTCAATCCCTCGACTCCGCCACAGGATCCCTCCAAACACTTAACATCCAAGATCAATGGAACGAAGAAACTCATGAGCTCCGCGCCGGCATCACCGCCGAGTCTTACAGAGTCCAACATCTCGACAATCCTAACGAGTCTCCCCGCTCGGCGTTCACCCGCAAATACACACCGTTTTCCCCTCCACCCGCGCCCGTTCCCATGAGCACAGAGGAATCGCTTTCAGCTGGCGCAGAAGCCGCTGCCAAACATGAGGAAGCGCTTCTTCCCCAAAAACGCACCTACCATACCATTCTCACCATCAACGAATCTACTGATGCGAACGGCGAAATTACATACACCGCGGAAAGTGGCCCAATAGTATCGGAAGACCCACCAAGAAGTTATATCGAGCGCAGGAGAATTCACCGTAGGGAGCGAGCGACCATGTGGGCCATTAGTGTGAAGAGACAGCGAAAGCTGAAGATGAAGAAGCACAAGTACAAGAAGTTGATGCGCCGTACAAGAAATCTGAGACGAAGATTGGATCGCAATTAAAATTTTCTATATTTGGAAATGGAAATTACGATCACAACGGATGTATTTCTTAGATTGTGTTTGGTTTCATATGCTCATTCTTGCATCCTTGAATTTCGAGGACTACGCGCGTGCATACTAGGATTCTGGGATTTCCTTGGTTTCTTGAGGGCTGAGGTTTGGACTATAACACGATAGGAGATGAGTGGCTAGTAGTGCGTGCATCGGATCCTTCAGCATCTGCAACAGCTATAGTATCTAATGACCTCTGTATAAGAGGCTCTTTGATAGAGAAATCTTGCTTCCATAACCTATCTCGTTACTTGCTCGTTTACTCTCCTACCTTCTCCCTCCATTCAAACTATACCTACATGCCTATGCCTGCATTGTGTAGCAAGCCTTCATAGAATTTGAACTCAAAGTAAGAACTGTACTTATACTATCAATCAATTTGAAATGAACTCTAGGTATTTAAACAGAACTTGTATACAAATATAGGGTTTCCTTTCTATTGAGACCCGTCCATTACTCTGATCCCACACTTTAGGACTTGCGCTCGCTGTTCACTTCTATACTAGAAAACGCTCTTCTGTGCAATGCATGCATTCGATTCCATACCGTTGCAAATCATGTCATGTCTCACAATGATGATTTGTGTAAAAGGCCGCCAATCCCAATCCCGCCAGTTCGCATTGTTAAAAATAATGGTTTAACCTTGCTCGTCATCTATCGCTTCATACCTTCGTCATATTTGCATTCCAGCCGCCTGCTCCAATCTTTCTTCTGCCGTCTCTGATCTGTTCGCGAAATCCACATCACATGATTCCTTTTTCTTCAACTTCTACCAATCGTCATCGTCTTCCTTCTTAGAGTTACCTTGCATTGCGCTTTGTCGTGCTCGTAACGCTTCAGCTAGACCACCAGCTAAACTTGGGGTTGGTGTACTTCGGCCGCTATTATTACCACTTCCACTATTCGAAATACTCATTCCAGAATCACGGGGGGCAGGAGGAGGGGCTGGTTTTCGACCGGCTACTGGGCGTTTTGCAGGTGGTGCTGGGGGTGTAGGTTTAGACCGGATAGCAGCACCATTTGTCCCGTTCACCTTTGGATGTCCGGGGGGTGGAGGTGGTGTTGGACGAGTGGTAACAGGTGGTGGTGTCACTTCCTCGAGATAAGCAGTAGGTGCCCAACCTTGACCACGGGCATTTTTGGTAAGCCACCAACCTACTAACAGTTAGCTGAACAGAACTTATTATCCGTCGTCAACAAGCTTACCATTTGTCTCTTTTTGGAGAACAGTAACTATCTCACCCTGCGTCAGGGAGAATTCATTGGCACTCTGTCCAGCGAATGCGTACAGAACACGGTATTGAGGGTCTCTCGATACTGGAGCTGGAGGAGGAGCGGGTGGAGCGGGTGGTGGAGGAGGTGGTACAGCCCGAGTAGATTGTGTCGATTGCGCCGAAGGATTTCTTGTGTGCACTGGAATAGAGGCTGCAATTGGGTCAGCAGCAGGTACAGGTCTTGCTGCAGTAGGTATAGGAACTGGCTTGGGCGTTGGTCGATTTCCATTGGTCAGCTTCGATGGTCGTCCTCCTGGTCCTCCAGGCTTGATAAGACGACCTGAGGTGAATGGTTTCGGTGCGACAGGCTTGCCTTTTGGCATTGGCTTCGATCGGGAGTTTGGTGGCTCGCCTGCCTGTGTATGGATAGTAGCACTTTTATAGTGATCTTGTCGCTGCTGAGAATCTTTGACCACCTTGATCAATTGCATTTTACCAGGCTTTTTCGCATACTCAATCGAGTCTCCTATTTTCAAATTGAACCCGCCACCAGGCATTGCTGCTTGCATGTGTGTGAAGAGCTCGGTTTTGAATACACAGGTCAAAAGTGGATCAGCTTCCTGTGGTGAACCTACGCCCAATGAAAACCAGTCATCACGGCACGTCGATACGCTAACAAATTTGATAGCTCCCAGAGGAATGGCTTTCTCCACAGCGATTTGAACCTGCTTATTGACAAGCTGCTGACTGACGATGTAAAATTTCGCCCGCGTCATTATGAGGATGCGAGGGCTTAGCTTACTTGATCGACCAAACTTTGTCTCAAGAATCTCACCACGACAGGAGAAAATAGTAACTTCGTTAGCCGGCAAGTTGATCGACCCACGAATTTTTGCTCCGGGACCAGTAGCTGCTGCAATTCCAAGATAATCACCCATGAAACGCCTCGAACCAAGAAGACTGTATCTTCTTCTCTCTTTGCGCCCTTGTAAAATTTGATGTCCCTTTTCTCGCAACTCCAAAAACTCCTTGACTTCTCTCTTCTTTCTAAACATCCTCTGAATTCGAGTCGCAGCTTCAATTCGGATCTGCAAGAACGCCCTCCATACACGTTGAATTCGAGCGGCCATGTTATGCCAGTATCGATCTCGCATATGTTCTAGAGCAAACAACGTTTCAGGAGCTTTGATAAATGCCTTCGTCACACCCATTTGGAACTCCTCAGCGGGTATGTTCGTATCCTTCAAGATTTGCATGGCTCCAGTTTTCGAGTCTCCTGTCCATATATAGTCGCCGGCATAGGATGTTTTGGGAGAAAGTAAGTAAAATCGCTCAACAAACTTGTCAAATGTTTGACGATATGCAAATCCGGCACGACGAATTCGGACGTTTTCTTGAAGACCAAGATACTTGACTTGATGCAGGACGTTCTTCTCATTGTACTCTGTCGGGGATTTGTTCTCATTGGGCTTGATTGTACGGATATATGATGGTGTTGCCTTCATTAATGTTGCCACTAGATCATTGGCGGAGGCTTTGATTTTATCACCAGCAGATGGTGGCTGTTTCCTATTATCCTGATCGACCTGATGAGGGAACAGCTCATGAATGAACTGGTTTTTACTCTGGCCAAATAGGTTAAGCAAACCTTTGAGAAGTTGATCTTTATTCTTATCCGTGATTCCCTCCACGGTATAGCTAACGTCACCAGCATAATGTTTAATGATAAAGTTGCCTTGTCGAGGAGTAAGATGAGGATTTGACATTGAACCAATGGCTTGCATAAAGGTTCGGTCGCATGCAGCTGGATCAGCATGAGCTGTCTTGGTTGCATCCTTCATAGCAGAAAATACACCTGGTGGTCTAATGGCCTCGATCAAATCACAGACAATCTTGTTGTCGAAGTATTTGATTGGCGTCCATTGAATCTGTTCCCGGGCATATTCCTCTTGTTCGGTCTTCAGCGTCAATTGAATGAAGATCTGTTGCAGCTTCTCATTAACATAGTTGATACACAGCTGCTCGAAACTGTTCTTCTCGAAGATCTCAAAACCATAAATATCGAGAATACCTATAGAGTTCGATGTCGCTGCACGAGCAGTAAGAGATTTATTGACACGCTCGACAATCCAATCGAACAGGTTGTTATATATTGCTTTGGCGAGGGCATCTCTCGTGGCCATTGCTTGAGGAACATTCGCAGGTGACTCGATGACTTCCCCATTTCGAGGAGTAAGGATTCTAATCGTAATGGCTTGAATAACATGGCCGGCATCCACATCGAGAAGGTAGGCCAAGAAATCAACAACTGATTGATCGACAACCGCAGCATATCCATCATCACCTTCGCGGAACTGAATGTTTCCGGTCCACAAGATAGCGGCTAGCATACGGAATATCTCATCTTGTTCAGCTTGCGACAAACCAATAATCTTCATGGCATTTAAAGTGTCTTGATATTCAGCTAGATCATCGATTCCATCAACGTCAAAGCACTGTGCCTTACTTGTGTAAAGATACTGCGATGGTTGTTGGATGCCAAAATTCTCTCTATATGTTTGTGAGGCCCCTTTTGTGAATTGATAGAAAATGTGGAAATTTCGTTCATTCGTAATCTGAGTGACTACTCTCGTCTTCTCGAGAAGATAATTTGTTATATCAGCACCTACTGGCTCTCCTTGCGCATTGAATTGTAATTGGAGGTATTTTCCGAAACGAGAGGAGTTATTGTTTCGTAAAGTTTTCGCATTACCAAAAGATTCAAGTAGAGGATTTGTCGCTAAAACCATATCTTTGATCTCCTGAATAGATGAGTTGCTGCCTCCGGATACATTGGCTATATATTGCATAATTCGCTTTGCTGCCTCAGTCTTTCCCGCTCCAGATTCTCCTGATATGATAACACATTGGTTATCTTTGTATGCATTCATATTATAATAGGCAGATTCGGCAACGGCGAAGACATGTGGTGGCATCTTAAATGCTTGTTAGAAATGCAAGTATTTGGCAAGTAAGCTCGTATTGACTGACCTCCAGGCGATTCTTGCCTTTGTAGCTTTCCAAGACTGCATCTGTATAAATCCCCACTGTGAGGTATTAGATACTCATAGCTCAAATTGCTCATATTGCAGTACTCACAATCTCGAAAAGGATTAACAGAGACCAGCACATGGCCAATATATGTCTAAAGGAAACCATCAGTACTTGACATCCTCGGAAACCCTCCCACCACTGTGTTCGCCTGTCGCAAGGAGATAGACCATACGTAAATTTCTCTATTCTCAAATCTTTTTTTAAGATTGTCATTGATTGCTTCATTCGAGACCTTACTGATCAAAGTAAGATCCGACACACCAACTTCCTTCTTCTTGGTTGTATCGAACTGAGCCTTCTGGATATTCGGCTTTCCCGATGGTGCACTCTCTGCTGCGGAGGCATTTTTATCCGCCTTTGGACGACGACTGATACCCTATCCAGGTGACTATTGTCAGTTATGCCACTCTCTTAAAAATTTAATGAAGCGTTTGTTGACCATACCATATTGAAGTTGAGCCGACCCTGTTTGGCAACCCCCCTTACAGGCGCAAAGCTCGGCGCCGACTATGGTGGTTTTCGAGATGTGTTACTTAGAACGATGAATGTAAGGGAAACCGCATGCAAGAGACTATCATTAAAAGACCAAATTCGCACATTCAAGCAACAAATTTAACCAGTTGGTATATCATCAAGTGTGAATAATTCCTTAGAAATCGTCACTTGTACTCGTAGATACTAGGTAGGTAAATGGATTGATTGATCGGCTTCTGCGAAACGCCGCCCCAATCAACAAGCGCTAATTCGGAACGGTAAAACTCCCAAACCCTTGTAAACTTCCCTACTTGGTTGACTCAGCCTTCATGACACGCATTCTTTCTTTTTCCTGCATTGAATAATTACGAAGCATAACAAAGACTTACATCACGAAGAAGCTTCATTATTTTATACTTTGGAGCGAAGAGAAGGACATGATTAGTCTTTTGGCTTTGATTGTGGCTTCTTATACATGTCATCATGATATTATAGAGCACATCTACTGCAGTCCACAGGGAACGTGGCATTTCTTATGACATATCTTAATCTTACGGCTTTGACATGATATTGTTTGTTCAAGAGATCTTATTCACTCAATGTGAATAATATGAATTATATACATATATATATGATACATAGGTAGTATTGTCACTTTGATGGCCAATGACCATGATAAGCCACGAAAAATAGCATCTCATGTTCCTGTCAAGGCCATCATCACATCTTTCGAATCAGTTCCATGGTACCTCAAAGCTTCTTCAATGCGAGTCTTGCCGTTTCATGGATGTGGAATTTTCTATGCTCGCAAGCAACATTCGCTAATTTGTCGATTTAAAGCTCGAGGTCTTTGCATTGCTATCACTGATTGCTCATTTACTCATTTGCTCCTGTTCATTCCCACTCCACACAATGCTCAAGTTAGCCTGACGTATGATTTATCTATGTAGTATCCATATATACAAGTGTGTTTGTTTTGAGGCTAAATTCTCTACTCCCAGACTCCTGAGGTTCTCTCGGATTCGTGAAATTGATGTCATACAATGAGTGATTGCATTTCAAGCATGCATTGCATACCTGGATTCTGCATGCCTATAATCTGATGTTCTCATGCCAAACCCCCTAAACATCGATATCAAGAAATGGGTATTGTTTGTACGAGCGCAACGATGAATAGTACCGCACGAAATGCGAATCATTGGGACAGTTTGGTACAATACACATTCAACCTTAGGTCTAATGGCAGTGACAGCAGTATTGACACGAAAGACAGGGTCTTCTCTAAAAATCTACTGGATAGACTCCCACCTCTTCTTGATCATTCCAGAGAGCATGATTCAATAGCTACTTATGGGATCAGGAAATTGTCGATAGACAGAAGTAGTTGTAGAAATGGGTTTCTTCACTGGCACGTTGCAATTTGGGCGTGCATTATTGTTTTTGCTGGATGTACGTGTCTGGCGGCAATTCCTACCTTTGAGGAACGATGCTTTATTTGGGATTAATGAACTTGGGGCCCGTCGGAAGCCCCAGTATCTCACATTCATCGATTGAGGATGTACCGCTACTATTTAGACAAGTGGCCTATGGTCGTGGTATATGGATCAACCTCTAAATTTGAGGAAAAATCTTTCAACCTAAGAGTAGATATCAGATTCGTATATATATATATATACGTATTTTTCGTCGGTTTGTCTCGCTTCATTACAGGCGCCATTCGCAAACGAAGATTTTCATCTTTTCGTTTTCATCTTTCGACCCGTTGTCAAACAAACCACAGCGAATACACTTTTATCGACGAACAATAAATGGGAGTGCACTTAATTACAAAAGAGATTTCTTAGACCAGGTCTCAAACGACATGCCATCGTCGATCTCGAGACCTATAAAATGGATTCGCAGGCTCTTGTTGTTTGTATGAGTATACAATCGACTTGGAGATTTGCTAGATGTCGGTAAATCTTAGTCTGGGGATGGTACAATTTTGGCTTTATTGACCAGGCATACAACTAACTACGCCACTGAGTTTGGGGCGCTTTGGATTCCAGCTTGAAACTTGTTTATCACGTGATTGTAACACAATATGACATCTTTGGGACCTGCAGAAATTGTGGCTGGAGATGGAGTAAGAAAATTCCGCGAAGTCTTCGGCCAAACATTTAAGTTTGGACGACTCTATTTGACCATGACCTATATTGATAGTGATTCCTTAGGAATTTGGTCATATCCGGGATTGCGAGATTATAGACTTATTAGCCATGGTTAACCTTTGGTCTAGCCCTGATTATGGACCCTTAATCCTCCAAATGCCCAACAGCTCGGGACCTAATATTTAGCTCCAACTAATGAGTTATGACAGCTTCACGCAGTCATGCTTTTTTTTTAACAACGTTTCACTATGATCCAGATGATTGAGGCAGCGAGTACCTAAAATAGATCGATGATGAAGAGGCTGGTTAACAATAACATACCCGTTTTATTAGGAAATATACAGTGTCACTATGGAAATAAAATCTAGGTTCAGACCGCCGTTGACGTACATATATATTATATATGTACTAGGTACTCAAGAATGGACATACCTCCAACGCAACAAAGCTTGATATTCAGAAAGATTCTGGTAGCTCAATAATGGGATCATGGGACGGTGGAGCCGTTCCAGCTACTTACTATACAGTACAATAGTAAAAACCCAGGCATAGACCTTCTGTGGAGCGAGGTACTGGGTGGATTGATGCAGAGGCGTGCATAAGTGCCACTTCTATCAATAAATGTACCCAATCAAATTCGATCCTCAAGCGCCTGGGGTATCTTGACCCTTGCTATTCACATCTCCAAATATAGAAAGCGTCGACCTCCCACCATGATTTTCTATTTCTTTCATTCACCAATTCTACAGAGTATTCACTCATGATACATACATCAATATAGAATTACTCTGAGCAAAGCTACGAAATTGTCTAATTTCACTGAAAGAATCATTAAATTCTTTTCAATTTAAATTTGAGTGAGAGGACGATAGACAAGTTCAGCCCCTGTTCAAACATACAGATAAGATCGGTTAATTTGCATCAGATTTCATCGCTTCTCAATGCACCTGGGGTTACTTGCAACAATCTTCGTCTCAACTCATTATCAGCAAAGTTTTACAAGCTCAATTAACCATCCTCGCGGTCCCTCTGACCTTACGAAACCATAGCCTGTTTCTAAACATCCAAAAATCGGATAGATTTGGTACAGCCTTCTTCCTTACGAAACTCGTTGTTACGTCTGATCTACTCCTACTAGATCAAAAGCTCGGATGGTATTTCTCAGAGACCAGTGATCATCGAACACCTCAGAAGAAGACCTTCTTGAATCTTTATATGGAATAGAAAATCCAGAAGGCAATTCAGATACTATCGTACATCCGTACCTGGGATCCTCCAAGGAAGACCTGCCATCCGAATTTTTAGCTTCGTCCCGCAACAAATAGCTGTACGAGCATTGGTTTCGAGCCAAAAAGGTCTCTTATCTCAATATAACCCGTTATTGAAGGAAGAAGTGACTAGTGTAATCGACCTGTCTAATAACCTTTATTATCCAAGATCCGCCCACATACCCTAGCTTTTCTTTCTCCTCGGCGTTGTAGAAAAACAAGACCTTTGCTACAAATTTCTCACTCGGATTCTTCAGGCTTTTAGCTGCTGGCTCAGATCATTCTTTTCCTGTTATGACCGTTTATTTTTCTGCACATTCTCTTGAAATTAGCACAAATTTTAATACTTCTACGTAGGGTCGAAGAGTCTAGTCCTTCGACTCAGCCATACAAAGGATCAAAGGTCTCACTCGACTCTCTTCCTCGATCTTGTCGCTGGACGACCATTGCTTTTTCGGGATATTTGGATATAGAAAGGATGGGATTCTTGCAAGCCTTGTCGGGGCAACTCCGAGGAACCAAGTTGCTATTTAATTTCCTCTTTCATGGTCTCCACATTGGTCTATTTGCTCTCGGATGGTAAGCTTTCTCTTGGTCTATTGAGTTTTCCTCTTCTTCTAACAAGCTATTTAGGTGGAAGCAAGCCACTGACCCCCGGCTATCGGGGTTGAATACTCTCACCTTCTCAGTATGGATCTCAAGAGGCGCCGGTCTAGTGCTGTCAGTGGATGTGGCACTGATATTATTGCCAATGTGCCGCAACATCTTGAGATATGTTAGACCGAAGATAAAGTTTCTACCACTTGATGAGTCTCAATGGTTTCATCGACAAGTAGCATACTCCTTACTACTATGGACTATATTCCACGTGTCTGCTCATTATGTCAAGTAAGTATCGCACCATTTCACTTCGCGTTGAATACTAACATGAGCGTAGTTTCTTCAATGTCGAAAAGACTCAAATTAGACCTGTGACCGCAATTCAGATTCACTATACTGAAGCTGGTGGTATTACTGGCCATATCATGTTACTATGCATGATGTTAATGTATACAACTGCTCATGCCAAGATTAGACAACAATCTTTCGAGGCGTTTTGGTATACACATCATCTATTCATTCCGTTTTTACTCGCAATGTATACTCATGCCACCGGATGTTTCGTTCGTGATACTCCCGAACCATTCTCTCCATTTGATGGCGAGAACTTCTGGGGACATTGCTTGGGATATGAAGGATGGCGTTGGGAACTATGGGGTGGTGGACTTTACTTCCTTGAACGCGTGTATCGTGAAATTCGAAGCAGAAGAGAAACTGAAATCGTTCGAGTCGTTCGTCATCCATATGGTACGCTTCATTTTCCAATCACTATCAACAGTGAACTAACACTTTACAGATGCGATGGAAATCCAGTTTCGAAAGCCATCAATGAAGTATAAGGCAGGTCAATGGCTCTTTCTCAATGTTCCTTCCGTTTCCCGTGGCCAATGGCATCCGTTCACCATTACATCTTGTCCATTCGACCCCTACATTTCCATCCACATCCGCCAAGTCGGAGACTTCACCCGCACCCTCGGAGATGCCCTCGGAGCCGGAACTGCACAAGCCAAACTCTACGATAGCGTCGATCCACGCGGTATGTACGAAGTCGCCCTCGACAACGGACAAAAAATGCCCGACATCCGCATCGACGGACCCTACGGTGCTCCCGCTGAAGACGTCTTCGAAAACGAAATCGCCGTCCTCATCGGGACCGGCATTGGCGTAACCCCCTGGGCATCCATCCTCAAAAACATCTGGCACCTCCGCCACGGCACCAACCCCCCCGAACGTCTCCGCCGCGTTGAATTCATCTGGGTCTGCAAAGACACCAGCTCCTTCGAATGGTTCCACACGCTCCTCGCATCCCTCGAAGCGCAATCCCAAGAAGCGGCCGCGCAACCGGGCAACGACGGCCAGGAATTCCTCCGCATCCACACCTATCTCACCCAAAAACTCGACATCGACACGGCGCAAAACATCGTCCTGAACAGCGTAGGCGCCGACGTCGATCCCCTGACCGAGCTCAAGTCTCGCACCAATTTCGGCAGACCCGATTTCGTGAAATTGTTCGAGGGCATGCGAGATGGCATTGTGGATAAGACTTACATGACGGGTTTAGAGGGCGATTTTAAAACTAATGTGGGAGTCTACTTTTGTGGTATGTTCCGCAGCCCCCCCTCTCCTTAATCCTCAGCCATCAACCACCACCAGATAATCTAACAACCCCCCAGGACCAAACGTAGCAGCGCGCTCCATCAAAAAAGCATGCAAGACCGCCACGACCAACGAGGTGAACTTCTCATTTTGGAAAGAACATTTTTAAGTGTTTAGGTGTCGGTCGGTGAACGGAAGGAAGTCGAGGGAAAGTGGGTAATCTTGGATCAATCGATCGGTCGGCCGGTTTTGAGTTTCCTCGCCCTCTTGGTAATGAATGTGCATCATGAATGGGAGCGTATATGATGAAGAATGAAGAATGAAGGATGGATGAATGGAGGAGTACGGCGACTTTGTAACTAGGTAGGCATTCACGACGGCTGTGTTGGAAGTTATTTTTTTTTTTTTTTTGGTTCTGGATTCGTGTGTGTCATTTGATTATGAGTCGGTGTTCTTTGATGAGGGGGGGATAGTTGCGATGGGCAGCTTTATTTTATAAAGGTGGTGATATTGCTCCTGCTATTGTGGAAGATTCACTGCTCGACCTGTCAACCAAACCTGAATATAATATACAACGAATGTTCCAATCTGCATTATCTACCCATTGATAAAACCCAAGTAGTGCTCAGCTTCCCATATAAGCTCGGTGCATGCCCCGCATAGGGTATCCCATAGCCCCGGGCGCCCCTAAATCTTACTCCTGCCCGCCTTGCCCTTTTGATCAACCTTGACGACCACCTTCCCCCAAGTACCTCTGCTCCCAAGACTCTCCAACGCCCTAGGCACATCCTCCAAACCGACAAACTCTCTATCTCTAAACACGGTACCCCTAAACTTGCCCTCCTTGATTAATTTAAAGATCCCGTCCCAAACCTCCTTGATCTTCTCTGGTTCATTTTGCACATATGCCCCCCAATGTAATCCTACTATACTAATATTTTTCAGCAACACCTTATTCATCGCTACTTTCTCGATGTTTCCCGCTGCGAAGCCAATGACGAGAAGTCGACCATTCCAGCGAATGCATTTTGTAGATTTGTCAATTAGACCCACGGGGTCAAAAACTATGTCTACACCTCTATTATTTGGAGTGAGCTTCTTGACTTTGTCGGGCCAGGAAGCGTCAGAATAGTCGATGACGTGATCTGCCCCGAATTCGCGAGCTACTTCCAGTTTGCGGGGTGTTCCAGCGGTAGCTATGACAGTTGCCCCAAATGCTTTCGCAATCTGAACAGCTGCTAAGCCGACTCCGCCGGCGGCTGCGTGAATGAGGACATAGTCACCGGATTTGATGTTGGCGCGGGTTACTAGGGCACCATAGGAGGTAGGGGCGGTGACGAAGAGACCTGCTGCTTCGAAGAAGGACCAGGATTCAGGAACGGGGTAGAGGGAAGCTTCTTGGGCGCAAACGAGGGTTGCGTAGCCACCTTGGGAGGCACCAAAGACGCGATCACCTGGTTTGTAGCGAGGATTGGAGGAGGCTTTGGGAGTTGAGATGACAGTGCCGCTGAATTCTGAGCCAGAGACCCCTGCAGGTAGGTAGATGGTTAGTGGACGTTTCGGTTTGTATTGAGGGCCTATGTTGAGAACAAGTGGATAGTATGCTATAAGTAGAGCTTGATATCGGAATGCTTTTAAAGGTTGAGATGTTTTTGAATGTTTGGCAAGCTCATAGCCTTTCAATTGGATTGGCCAGTGGGTATGGCAGATATAGGAGACTTCTTACAAGGTAAAGGCGGTTGATGTTGGTATTTTCCTCGAATTTGAAGGAGATCGTAGAAATTGGTAGCTGTTGCATGGATCTCGATTAAGTATTGATCAGAGTTTGGCACTGGATCTGGCAAATCTGTAACTTTAAGGTCTTGAGGTCCCTAGATTGTGAAGATTTGTTGGCACATTGGTATAGAAAGAAGGGGGGAGATAGGGGATGGAAGCTTCGAAGCTCTGAAAGCTTACCTTGACATATTCTTTGATTTGAATTCCTCGCATGTTGTGAATTGGACCGAATCTATAGATGAGAGTTGTTTAGAGATGACCGCTGATTGAATTGAATGAATTTTAAAAGATAAGATATGGATATATTAATAAAAAACGAAGTGATATGGTAGAAGAAGGGGAGCAGCGAAGTTTGTTTTCGTTGTGAGAGTGAATAACCCCGGATTCTCTCAAGGTAAAACGCGGGGGGCACGAGCCGAGGTTCAAGTAATTTATGGCTCGGTCGGTCATGCAGAATTGGATGTTGAAATCCACCTACTAGGTACCTACCTCACCTCTAGCTAATAAGTCTAAGATGGATGGAGGTGATTTGCAAAACGAATATGCAAACATGAATGAAAATCGAGGGAATCCAATATACTAGGTAGGTACTAGACAAGTACTAGATAAGGAGGTTTGAACGTTAAGCCATTCCCATTCATCTACTCTCGTTCCCGAGGGACTTCCTTCAAACCTACCTACCACATTTACCACATTAAGGAGTATAGGAGTACGGGAGTATAGGGGTACAGTAGCCTTTAGGAGAGATGTGTTGATTGATAGTAGGTAGGTAGGTAGGTAGGTAGGTAGATAGGTTGTAGGTATATTTACCTAGTATTTAAATACTCTATTCAAGTATCATATCTTCGGATAAAGACCAAGCTAAAAATCCAATCCAACCCAATCCAATCCAATCCAATCCAATCCAATCCAATCCAATCCAATCCAATCCAATCCAATCCAATCAATGAATGTGATATAGTTCTTCGGATCCTCTTCAGATTCGTAGCAGAATGTATAATCTGTACTGTGTTCTTACGAAGTAGAAGAAGGATTGATTTCAAATGAAGGGGGAGGATAAAAGACGACGATCCACTTCCCTCCTCTGCTCCGTATATCTACCACCGACCCTACTTAGGTGTAGTCTTATATAATCTTACATAGTCCATTACTAATAAGGTTCCCACGTCCCTTGCATGCGGATGTGGATGCGACTGACACGGGAATCAATCAATAATTAACCTTATTATCAGAAGCCAAAAGATCTCAATAGAAGGATATGGATACTAAAACCATAACGAGGTGTGATAGTTACACAATACACAGCCTTGGAAGATGATTGAAATTATATATACCTAGGGAGGTAATAATAAGTATAGATAGATGCCTACCCGTGGATATACCTAGTATCTATTCACATCCGAGTGAATGAATCCATGGATATCCATGGATATTATATGGGTATGGATAATAAAAGAACAATGCATCTATATCTATCACCTCGGGAAATGTCTAAATATATATATAAGAGGTGTATATAAGAGGTGTATATAAGAAGTGTATATATATCATGTATATATATAAATACGTGTGTGTGTGTGTATCCATATCTATAATCATATTTATAAAAATATATAAATAATACATTTCATCTTCTTATCTAAATAAATAAACTTTCTTTCTTTCTTTCTTTCTCCCTCTCTCCCTCTCTCCCTCTCTCTTTTTCGATATTTATTAGCGGCAAATCATTCTTAATTTATCAAACGTCATCTGAGCCCCAAACCCGCACCCCTCCACACACACACACACACTTCAAATATTTGCCTAGACTAGATAAATACGAAAACTAATAATCAATTACCCTTTTACTTTACATACCCATACCTCTCTAATATCTATCTACCTAGTGTCCTACTCGCAGACTTATTACCAACACATCCAATATCTAATAAATCAAACAACCTTGGAACCTTGACCATCAACATCATATGGATATTGTATTCATTAACAAGATATAATATATTATAACACAACTGGAATACGACAAATAAACAATCCCAATCACAAACTCTTTCAAATCTTCAAATCTTCAAATCTTCAAATCTTCAAATCTTCAACTCACCTCAACTCAACTCATCTCAACTCAACTCAACTCAACTCACCATAATATTCGAAATCCTTTAGTCATCTATCCATCCATCTACCCATCTACCCATCTATCCATCTATCCACCCATCCATCCATCCATCCATCCATCCATCCATCGATTTAATCAAAATGTCCGACGATGTAACAACTGCGCCTGAGACTGATTCTCAGATCACCTTCAAGGTCAAGACATCCAGTGATGGAAACCACACAATCACAATGGCAGAAACTGCTTCAGTTCTTGACCTAAAGACAAAACTGGCAGGCGATGATTACGAGAAGATTCCAGTCGATCGCCAACGCTTGATCTACTCTGGTCGTGTTATGAAGAATGAAGAACCTTTAAGCTCTTACAAAATTAAAGCTGGCAATACTATTCACATGGTTAAGAGCGCACAAAGCAATGCTGCCCAAAATCCTACAAACGCTACACCTGGTGCTGCAGCTGGTGTACCAACCAATATGGCTGCCGGAACTGCCAATAATCCTCTCGCTGGTTTAACAGGTGCTCGATATGCAGGCCATATGGGCCTTCCAGGTGCTGAGATGTTTGGCGCAGATGGAGGTGTACGTATACCCTTCGCTGAGAATCATCTTTTAATACTAACACTTTCGCAGATGGGTGCCCCGCCAAGTGAAGATGCTATTGCTCAAATGATGGATGACCCTAATATTCGTCAAACGATGAACGAAGCTCTCAACAACCCAGACCTTGTCAATATGATGATTCAAAATACCCCAATGTTAAGAGATATGCCAAACGCGCGAGAAATGTTACAATCACCAATGTTCCGAGACATGCTTACAAACCCAAACGCTATTCGACAAGCTGCTGCGATGAGAAGACAGATGGCGGGTGGCGGAGCTGGTGGTTTTCCCGCACCTGGAATCACTGATACTACACCTGCCGGAGCAGCGGGGAGCACGCCAGGCAGTGGCCAGGCAAATGCACAACCTTTTAACCCATTCGCGATGCCTGCTGGAGCCGCTGGCAACCCTTTTGCATCTTTATTCGGTGGAGCAGGAGCAGCTGCCGCTGGTCACACTCCAGCACAAACTCCTCCACCTGCCGCTTCCGCGGGGGGAACACCATCGACTGGCACTGATGCCAATGCACCAAATCCCTTTGCCTCATTGTTCGGGGGAGCTGGGGCTGGGGCTGGAGCGGGGGGGGCTGGGTTTAATCCATTTCAAGGAATGCCACAACCAACCCCGGAACAGGTACAACAAGCAATGGAAATGATGCGAAATGGATCTTTCGGGGACATGTTTGGTCCTGGGGGTGGCTTTGGAGGCTTGGGTGGGATGGGGGGCGTTGGTGCCGGTGCCCCTGCAGCTCCAGCAGCCCCAGAAGACACGAGACCACCCGAGGAGAGATATGCTGATCAACTCAGACAGTTGAACGATATGGGATTCTTCGATTTTGACAGAAATGTTGCAGCCCTGAGAAGGAGTGGAGGAAGTGTACAGGGTGCCATCGAGCAATTATTAAGCTAAATTTTCCCATATTTTAAGGGTTGGGTAGTGCAATGTTGATATCACGATTTTATGGCGAGCCTTCATATCGCTTTCCAGAAATCACGAGGATTTAATGGCTTCAATGAATTAAGCGCTTTATATCGGGTGTTCAGGAGTAACCTATTCTTGCTATTGTCTTAATCATAACAAATATATGTCGTCTTCAAGCGATGTGTTTATGAAGAGAAAAGATCTTTGCTTCTATGTCCCATTATCACATATTGCCATGCACTTATCTGTGTTTGGTTCCTGGCAACACTGATTTTTGAAGACTAAGGGGGAAGGGAGTGGGCCAACAATTAATATCAAATATAACATACAAAGATAGTCAGCTAAGCTATATATATACATACATACATACATACATACATACATACATACATACATACATACATATCTCTCTCACCTCTCTCTAGCATACCCATCGTACATGCAAGGTACCTACGAAGTGATATGAGGAATTTCGATGGCTTCATTAAATTCTCCCTTTTGGTAACCACCACGGAGATATTCAAGTAATGGCTACTAATAAAAGTGGAAACGTCCACTTCCCCAATTAGAAGCCATGGTTTAATGGCTAGAATCAATCCATATTTTTCAATAAATTATAGAACTTCGTTCGCCCCATTCATGCTTTAGCCGAGTTGTGATTGCCGCCCGCATTTCTTCCTTTGGATACTTCTATCATATAGTCAGGAACGAAACAACAGTAAATGCCGTCAGATCTTGAAAACAAAATCCTGACCGCTTGTATGAATTGTTTTTTCTGCTATTTGCAGCTGCACACTGTACGGTTGATTTTGCCGATGATGTCAAGTCCTCCACTTTATGATATCTTGGTTCCAAATCAGATCTCGAATCTGATCTTCACCCTAGCCTTCTTAATACAACATAATCAGACACGGCGTTTTGATTTTGGAACCTATGTTAAGAGCATCGCTTCATACTTATGGATTGTAATCCATGTAATCCCAGGATTTATGTTCGACATAGCCGCGTTTTAGGGGTATGCTTCAAAGCATATCTTTCATTTCCACCATGGTCAGATTCTAAGCTTACTCTCTTTTATGTTTGCATGGTTTTCTTATGCGGAATCACTTATTTCCATGATTTATGTGCTGGTTCGTACGTATAGAGCCTTGACTCTTGGTGTAGATCTTACGCGGGAACTGCATTAGGTTGTTATTTTCAGATCACCAACGCACCGTTATATATTGGGAGCATGGAAGTCGATGTGTGCACAGTACGTACTGCCTACGTTCCTTCTCTTGGCTATGCAACTTTTGTGGGTTTATAATAGGTACTTCGTTCTCTCCTGTAATTATTCTTTTGGATTTGTACTTTTGTTGCTAGTTTTTTGGGGCAGGTAGCCAGATATATAGTCTCGACGAAACCAGCATTTATTTATTGGTTTAAACTCACCCACCCAGCCATCATTTGCTATTTTTTACTTTTACTTGAGATATCAAGTTGATATTCATCGTCGGTGCCTATCTACATCATTATTAGATCAATGTTGAGAGAATGATATCCTTTATTCGCTTCATTCTTCTAGGAACTTTCTCAATATTCGTTTGTTTTAGTCATGCCCAGGGAACCTTCAAACCTGCGAGGCCACCAGCTGCTCCTCTGATGGTCAAGTCGCCTTACTTCAATAGTTGGCAACTTTTTGGGACCAATGCTCCTGATCCAGAAAATGGAGATAGTCTTGCTTTGAGATGGAATAGATTCTGGCAGTGAGTTGTGTTATCTTGCTTGACTAGTCATCAGACAACTACTATGTATCTGTACTGCAAACAGACTGACATCATGAACTTTAGTGGCCAGATCATGGGAATGACAGGAATTGTGATGGTAGACGGAGAACCATCGACTTGGATGGGATATCCTTTCGCAGCTAACCAAAAGACTTTACTTCAAGAAGCAAACCAGACTTCTTTTGAATATACTTCTACGAAAAGTATATTTACTTTTGATGTCGGGGGGAAAATTAATTTGACAGCTACCTTTTTATCACCTCTCACCCCACACGACTTGAAGCGACAATCATTGACTATGTCTTATTTGCATGTGGATGTGGTATCAACGGATGGAGCCAGCCACGATGTGTCTATCTATACAGATATCTCAGCTGGCAAGTGAGCTTCTCCTAAGTCATTGATGCTGCTGGCTAACATATTCAGAATGGATTTCTGGTGATCGAACCACTACGGCCCAGTGGGATTATGGAGTTACGAGTGATAATATCGCATACCATAGAGTGTACCGACAAGAGCAATTGGCGTTTACAGAGATCAACGAGCAAGCCGAATGGGGATACTGGTACTGGGCTACTCAAGATACTACTAATGTCACATATCAATCTGGACAAGATAAAGCTGTTCGCGCAGCTTTCGAGACGAAAGGGAAGCTACCGAATACGAAGGATTTAAATTTTCGAGCTATTAATGATGATTTTCCAGTTTTTGGTTTCGCTAAGGATTTTGGGCCGGTGACGACGAAGGTTCAAGAGGTAGTGTTTGTATTGGGGCTGGCTCAGGAGAATGCAATTCAGTTTGATGGAAGCGGTGGTAATACCACTTTACCCTCCTTGTGGACCTCGTATTTCTCAAGCGGCACAGAAGCACTTTCGTACTTCTATAACGACTGGAGTACGTCTTACGGATACTCTAACATCTTTGACAACATGATCAGTGAAGACTCGGTTGCATTTGGCGGTCAAGACTACCTAACTATTACCTCTCTTTCCGCGCGTCAAGCTTTTGGAGCTACCCAACTTGTAGGAAATTCTTCAAATCCATACCTTTTCGTTAAAGAAATCTCCTCGGATGGAAATGTTCAAACTGTCGATGTTCTCTTTCCCATGCACCCGATCCTCCTTTATACAAACCCGCTCCTCCTGAAACTAGCCCTTAAGCCGCTTTTTGAAAATCAGGAATCGGGCAAATACCCAAATACCTACAGCATGCACGATCTAGGAGCTGCCTACCCAAATGCCACCGGTCATACAGCTGGCAATGATGAAGAGATGCCCCTTGAAGAATGCGGCGATATGCTTATTATGAGTCTCTCCTATTACCGCGCTAGCAACGACAGTCAATTTCTCAGAGATCATTATCCAATCTTGGATCAATGGACACAGTATCTTATTGCCTCTGCTTTGGTTCCTGCTTCCCAACTCAGTACCGATGATTTTGCAGGCCCATTGGTCAATCAGACAAATCTGGCGTTAAAAGGCATCATCGGTATCGCCGCTATGGCTGAAATAGCAAATTTGACCTCTCACTCGGACGTTGCATCAAACTATAGCAATATTGCCAAATCTTATGCGGATCAATGGGTTAACCTCGCAGTCATCGATAACACAACACTTCCCCACACCTCCCTCTCCTACTCAAACCCGGACCCAAATTCCTACTCACTTCTCTACAACCTCTACCCTGATACCCTCCTCTCCCTGCACATCATCCCCTCCTCAATCTACACCATGCAATCCAACTTCTACCCCTCCATCGCCCAAACCTATGGTATCCCACTCGACTCGCGAAACTCATGGACAAAAAGCGATTGGAATATCTGGTGTGCGAGTATCGCCGATGATAGCACCAAAAACGATATGATAAACAGAGTAGCGCAGTTCGTGGGCGACAGTGAGAGTAGTGTGCCCCTAACGGATTTCTACGATAGTGAGGCAGGAGGCCTTGCAGACTTCCCGACTAATTTTGTTGCGCGGCCAGTTGTGGGGGGACATTTTGCGGGGTTGGCATTGGGGAGTTTGGGGGTAGTTTGAGCTGTGAGAGGTGCGGATGTCAAATTATTGTGATTAGGTGTGGAGTTGGGTTGGGTTCCATTCTCTTTTGTATAACTATTTTTCTATCTTGGGTTTGGGTATGGGGTCGGGGTTAGTAATTGTGTATATATGGTGAGTATTATTCCTTAACTATCGTTGAGATAGATGAGCAGAACTACAGGGACAATTTGGATTTTTTTGGATCATTAGATGAATTTCAATATTGTTTTCAAAATATAGATAAGAAAGACCGATTCCCCAATTCCCCAATTCCCAAGCCCAAACTTCCTTGAAACAACATTCATCCATTCCCATATCAATATCCTCCCCACATCCCCCATAACTACCCATCTCTAATAACACTACAAATCCACACACAAAGCTAAAAATCAAAAAATCTAAATCCATCTCCCATAAACCCATCTCCCATCTGACTACCCCCATCCCTAATTACCCTCATACTTAAACCCCATTTCGCAAATCTAACCCATTACATCATCAGCTCATCTTATCTCGCCTCATCTAACCCTCCATCCCCTCTCTAATCAGCTCCATGAAGAAAATTCAAAGTACATCTGCATCCAGAGCTGGAATTTAGGTTGTGGATTTGGATTTGGACTTGGACTTGGTGATTGTTATTACGACCACGGCTACGGCTATGGCTATGGCCTTGCCTTTATCTATTTATTTTGTGGGAATCCCGCGATCTTGGGGATTTTGTTTTTCTGGGATGCATTTGCTATTGTGTTGATCTATTTGGAGGCTTGGGTTAGTTTATTTTGGATGGGCTTGGCTTGGCTTGGTGCGTAGATATCTAGTAGGGAATTGGGGACGTAAAGTTTTGGATTGTGGGATGATTAATCAGTAGACGAGGAGGAATATTCGAGCTCTCTCGCTTAAATTTTGGATGGGATGGGATGACTGCGGTTTTGGTATGTAGCTATATTTGTAGGTGTTAACTTGGTCAGCCAAAGTTGCAAGTAATTACTTCAATCCACGTTAGTATGATCATCGTTGTTATTCTCTGTGAGATCTCTGGAATGGAGGACTTTGTCATCGCGCTCGAGGCGCTAGCACGCCTGATGATTAGGGTTAGACGCGTACGGACGTGTTATTCGGACGGCTGCTCAAAAGCCGCATGGTCCGTTTTCCCGACATTGTTGGAAGAATGGTAAATGGCGCGGAGGGGACGGTTGTGTCTTGATTTTAAGAGGAGTTTTGCACGCTGGATTGAGAAGGTGGGAAATTTCAAGTGGCTTGGGTAGTTTGATAGCGAGCGTGCTGGTGGAAAGATACGAGTCTTCAGCTTAGGGCTTGATTGTTCAGATATGATAAGCTGATAATTCCACATGATTTGTTGGCCATTAAAAATGGGCCTTACTGTAGGATGCGTGCTCATAGCGGGGTTCTCGCCGTCGACATTTTTTATATTCGTCCTTTTTCCCGCTCGATCTTGTTCTCGGAGAATTCGATACAAGCTTTCCAGTCGTAGTTAGCCCGCGACATGATCATCATGCCTTCCTCATCAGCTTCAAACTCGTGAGCTCTACTCATCTTGCAATTTTCGCAATGCTGTATGGCGATTGCCCTCTTCAGGGTAACCGAAGGCAAAGACATCAGATCAGTGCAAAACGCCTGGGACGAGAGGCACATGTTGATTATCTTCTATCCTTCAAGTTTTTATTTGCTGTATTCCAGCAAATGATGAGCCATATCATGAGTTATAAGATAAGTTAGAAGGTTATCAATATATACGTGAAATTGAGGGTTCCTAGGTCCCATAGGATAACCCCATCCCAAGTAGCAAATGCGTTATCACTACCCGTGCAACTATCGTGCTAGGTACGGTTAGTGCTTTAGGATTGGAAAATGACGAACCAGGATTTCTTATAACCTCTACACGCCGGAAAATATGATCATCTGGCAGAACAAGGAACAGCCGCTCAGCTATGCTTCGAGCCCTCTCAACTTCCGGTGTATGGGCTTCCAAAAATTCTCGTCCTCTATATTGTATCTTGCCAGTTGCTTGTGGGGTGGTGATTCAGTTTTTTTAAAAGCGCCCGATCAGCTGAAATCTAGATAATGCATATCCTAGAGGATATTTAGTCTCTCGACTATTGGCTAATGCTTCTTCAAGCTTCTTGAAGGAGTACTCCTCTTCTTTTGGGTCTTTTCTTTCCGGTATCACTCTGCGCTTTTCGTAGACTGCTCTTTACACTGCATAGGTATGAGAGCGAAATGGTCGCTGTTGACATGCAGAAAGGAACTTCATGTATAAGAGCTGTGAACAAACTCCAAAGTTTCCCGTCCTGAGCTTCTGAAGAGAACTATAGGGTACGAATGTAGCATCATAAAATAACGAGGATCCAACACACGAAAGCATGTACATTTTCACTATGAAAACTTCAGGTAAACTAACAAGAGGCGGGAATTGAGGGGTGGTTATTGATTGTATTATCCAGCAATTACTCTTTAGTGTTTCACCGAGGCCACCATGGCCATACACCAGCAAGCGAAACGCATTTCAGCAAATAATATTCGCATAACACCTCCCTTGCTTTCTGAATTTGCCGGGGCGCCAATGAAATATTCAGATGGATAATCAATGTTATTTTCTTGCCTCGCCGCTTTGAGACTGTTGATTAATTATCAATCGAATAGTTCTGTCTTCATTACATATGATCTTACACGTACGGAGTAGACTCTAAAAACCCCCTGGATATCAAAAAGCAACCTCGCCCTAAAGAACTCGATATTTCATTAAAAGATTAATATCTTAGACTGAGGCTTCAGAAAAGTTCCTCCAAAATTTTCAATTGATATACCCCTTAGATTATGTGGTGTGTGTGTTAGTTTTCAATTTCACAGTCGATTGTTTGCACTTTCGTCAGATTTGGTTCTAATTTTTGTGAATTGCCTTGTAATTGCCCAATGTCTCCCCATTAGATTTTTAAGAGTTCAAGAATTTTCAATATTTATTGATTTCATATATCGGTGTAGATTTTCGAATCTTTGATCTAGCTAGAATATAATATTAGTTGACCCATTTGTGTGAGTTCTACCCTCATCAGCCACTGGCTCGTGCGTTTCTCCAAGGTTATATATGAACTTCAAATGGAGATATCCAAGTTGAAATTGACGATGGGTATTTTCAAGCGCAGATAAACCGTAGAACTTGGATTCTCCCGCCACATATTGCAAAATGTATGCGCCATCTATCAAGTACTTGGACTTGGAGTATAAGTTTCCCAAGCTCACAGTTCTCGTTGTCTAATTTGGAACAAAGCTCTAGCCATAAGATAGGCTGTTTATTTCTCATTCCACTCCAGACTAGGGCTATCTAAGATCAGTATTTCGTCCAGAGTCTAGGTGAGGTAGTCATCTAGAGACATTTGTAAGTTGTACTTCTAGAGCTTTGTGATTCTCCAAGATCCCACAACTAATATCCATGACTTCCGCCTTGCGAACTAGCCCTGCTAAAACAACTAGTTCCTTTAGCTTCTTTTTTGTCATTTCAATCTTTTGAGCTTCTGTTCTCCAAACTTTCAATAGACCTTGGTCCACAAACATAAGCTCTCTATGCTCAACCCGACTTTTTCTATACACATATTCTGAAGCATTGCAAAAAGTCCAGAACATAATAAATGCACGACTACATGCTGAATAGAGTTGTGATATTGTCTCAGAGTACGCGAACAATTCCTCAAATACTTGTCTTAAGAGCCATATCTATTCCACAGAAGAAGTAGCAACATTCTCAAGAGTGTTTTTGTGTTCCTTTTTGGATGTGTAACATGTGTTGCACTGTATCTTATCGACCAATAGCTCTGACCGTATGCTTGGCCCATGAGCTCATGAGCGAATTTGGGAACTGTGAACCATAGGCGAAGAATTACATGCGCTCGAATGGAAGAATAGTGATTGGTTATAATGAAGAAATACAATGACCAATAGTGACAAAGATAAATGAGAACAAACATCACGTTTCTTGCATGAATGTCATGAACCATTAATATCATTAAGTTACGCTTTTCGCCAGAATGTCTGCAGATTCAACAAGCCAGAAATGAAACTACCAATCATTAATCCAAAGGCTTGCTGAAAACAAGATGTGATATATCTTGATTCACTTCCACGAAAACTTTTCGTCGATGATTAAGCTCAGTCCCAACTTTTAATTCATTCCCATTGAGTCAATGATATGTTGATGAAAAGAGAACTTCAAGATTGATGTGATGTATGCGTTACGCCGTGGGTATTGGACAAGAATAAAATTCAATATGAGAACGTTAACCATATTGCAATCATACGCCACCTACCTCTTTGTACCTCGTCTCATACCTGCTTACAAAATATATTCAGTCCTGCAACATCATGACCGCGAATATTCGTACGGTAAGTAGAGCAAACAATTCACTGAGTTGTACTTCATCCTCACAGGGACATTCAATTCAGGAAACTCTTTTCTCGCGTTTAGAACAATAAGAGCTAGACTTTTTGTTTTGGATATTGGGAAATGTAGATACTGGCGTCGGGATAGTACAGGTACACAAATCAGCAGATGCTCTTACACATTTCTGCTAATTTTGCTCTTGATAATGTGATTTGAAATGTAAGGTGAGAGTTTGAATGTAATTAATTAATTAGTGACCTGGAGCAATGAGTGATATTAGGCGAGGGATGATATTTACTGACTAATGGTTTAGTCAGCCGCTCAGTAGCGTTCGAGGACTAATTGTTCAAAGTATTCTACCAACTCATGCGTATCATGAGTAATAATGCGTGTGAGTATTTCAAATAGTAATGTTTAGAGTTAAAAGACGGAGTAACGACGCATTGTCTTGTGAAAGGAAAATTCGAGTAACTATGGGCAAAATAGCAATGCTTGCAAAGGTGGAAAATCTGACAACTAATCAATGATCTAGTAACCCATTGAGATGAGAAATGAATGCTAATTGTTCAATGCGATACAACAACCCAAACCATCTGGGAATAATAGCAGAAGAATAGAGAATGACTAATAAAATTTGATGTAACAGTTGAGTCATTGCGACCAAGGAGGTGATAATGTGAGACATGAACTAATTGTCGTCAGAATTTTCGACGAAGTTTTGGAATGGCTCTACAATAATCTTCTAATCAATATGAACGCTCATTTTAATTACACGCTAAGTACAAGCACATTGTGTATATAAAACTACTCTATGCCCTCTGAAACGCCCCATATGCCCAAGCCTTCAAATATACGAAAAGAAGCAAATTGACCCCAGATGCATATCAAAAACCGACTCTGTCGGGAAATGGATCATGTGACTTATGAGTTGCTGTACGAATAATA